>JBAMBO010002461.1:0-22823 GCA_037044535.1 Lordiphosa magnipectinata
CAGGGAAGTTCTGTAGTACAGAATCCCTCGGTTTCATATGGAATTATTAGGCAATATTTTGCGACTCAAAAGTAACAAAATTGCTGAACATAATTTAAAAATTGCCAGATTTGTAGCTGAAAGCTAGATCAAGCAACTAAATAGCTAAAATGGCAACACTGTAGTTCAGTCAAATTTGAATTTTTCGATGCATGAAATATTGACCAGCCAGATTTTTCATAAATATATGGTAGGGGACTGTTTAAAAGGCTTAAGTTCAAATTTGTGTAAATTTTAGTCATTGTGAACGGCCGCCATATTGAAAAACTCAAATTGCTCTGTATCTTGAACACATTTGACTTAGCAGAAAAATGATCTAAGACAAGTTTATAAATAACAGCATTACCTTTCTTTTTTGTTCCATCAAATTTTCTGTGCGGGCAATAGTTTTCAGGTTATGTACGATCAAACATTTATATTTCACTTTTTTCCCATTTTTCTGGATTCCCGTGAGAGCTACGCACAACTATCTCATAATATAAATTAAAGAGCATAAAATTTGCAACAACTTTTAACTAAAACATTTAGCTGTGCGACAAAGCGTTACAAAACTATAGCTTCTCAAACTTTGAATTCGTTTCGAAGATACAGAGCAATTTAAGTTTTTCAATATGGCAAATTAGAACTTAAGCCTTTTATACAGTCCCCTACCACATTTCAAAAATCTGGCTGGTCAATATTTTATACATAAATATGCCCTTTTTTTTAACTAATTTGACTGGACTTTTTCTTAAATGTAATTCAATATTTTAGCAGGGCATCCACACACGAATTTGTTTGTCGAACAAATTTGTCAAACAAGAATTCATTTGCCCACTAACCAGGCGAACATTTCTCACGAAAATCATTTGCTAGAAAATCTCAACGAGTAAACATGAAAATATGGCAGCGAAAACTAGCACAATCATGGCCTAGATGGCGATAAAAATTAGCTTTAAGCATTATTTCATCATTTTGGGGGCATTCAATAAATTCCAGCCACAATTCGTTGCTCATTTGGGCACGTGTTCACTCTACAAATATTTTTGACAAGTGAAGTTCGTGCACTTGTTCCCATCCAATGAAGAACATGTCCGCACGAACACACGCAAGATAGAAACGTTTCTATTCTCTGCGTACAAAAAGTCGAACACAAAAATCTGTCTGCTTTAAGCCTCTTAGACAGTCCCCTACCACATATCAAATATCTGGCTGGTCAATATTTCATGCATAAATAGCCCTTTGTTTTACCTAATTTGACTGAACTACTGCTCTTAAATGTAATTCAATATTTAGTTTAAGGCTGCTCGGAGAATTCTTCGTTCATCGTAACCGGCTTTTTCATATATTTTCTTTTTTAAGTTCATTTTAAAATTTTTGAAATTATATCTGAACTTTTCTTTGTTTAAATTATATATATATTTTTGTTTAGTTTTTTTGTGGTCGTCATAGTTTCTGTGAGTTTTTTCTCACATCATTTGAATTCCGACTTTCGTTGTTAGGTCTGTCAGAGACAAACAAAATCAAAAATTCACAACTTTGTCGTCCATACAAAATTTCCATTTCAATTCTTATTAAATTGACACCGAAAAAAAACACACGGCGAACCAGTCCAATGACTTCTTGGAACTAGTCGAGGACGCCACAACGCAATTTCCGTACGAATTGCGCTTACCAACACTGGCCATAACGTCATTTCGCGTCGTGTGGACTGTAAAATTTTGTTTGGAGTTTGCTCAAAGTTTCGTTCTGTTTTTTTTTTCGTGCCACGATTTTTGGTTATATTTTGCCGATCTGGATATTAACGAGGATACCAACCAATGCGCCGAGGCGCCTGCCGGTAAGTGTGACAAAGTGAAAGTGTTTTAAAGCAGTTTTAAAGGTGAAGAAGAGGTACAGTCCCAGCCAACATGCATGCTGAAATAAATTTGAATAAAAATGCCTGCAAAGATTAAATCGCCATTGCCAGGAGCCCCGGCAACGGCAACGACAACGTCGTCTGCAATTCCCAGACGTTTCCCCCCCCCCCCCCACACCCCACCCCCCTCGATTGCAACTGCTAGCTCGTTTGGCTTATTGTGGCGGCGCGCCGCGTCGTCTGCCAGCTCAACTCGCTGGCGTGGCAAAAATAATGCGTATCCGTTGCGGATTTTGTGTGTTGCTCTCGTATCCATCTCCCTCTCTCTCTCTTCTCTCTCTTTTTGCCCCGCAACTTCTTAATTTGTTTATTTGTGGCCCGTTGTTGTCGCCCGCCTTTCACCTTTAAACAATTCCCATTTACAAGCGGCGACAAATTTCAGTTTTTATTACTTTCGTTGTCAACTTTCTTTTGGGTCACTTTTTTTCCCGAGCCTTCCTGCCTGCGGGCAGACCACTGTCCATGTCCAGGACAATGCCGCTGGGCCATAACAATAAATAAGTTAATTTAAATACAATAAACACAATTGAAGCTGCGCCATGGCGACATTTCCCCCCATTTTCAGTTAAAACGCATGCAAATCGATGGGGGGAAACTTGGAAAGCATTCGCTTAAGTTGGTTATGAGTAAGTGAACCAAAATGAGTAGCTCACTTTAAAGCCTCTTCTTTTATTGGTCAGTGACTGTATGATAGGTTTCGGAAACCGTCCGCAAACCAAAGATTTGGAAGCTTCGTCTTAGCCATAGGCTGCAATGACACTGTTCGACACATGAGACATGATATCCTAGTAATCCTCCTTTTTGTTATGTTTTAAATTTATGTCTCTTGTGTCGAACAGTATGAAGGCAGCCTAAGACATTGAAATTTTGGAATTTTTCGCTTACAAGACACTTCAGCTTCGTTTTGAACTAGGTTGAACGCTTCAATCTTTAATTTCTGGCGTTAAAAAGTTTTAAATTAATACTGTTTTTATCAATTGTAACAAAAATTTGAATCAATTTTTATATATTTCCGCCGAAAGGCTGTTTTCAGCGTTAAAAAGTTCCCAATCTAGAAAATACCCCGAACCCTTAGTTTTGCCTTCACTTACATGCCTTAATTTTTCCATTCTTAAAGGAACTTCCGATCTTATGACGATACTCGAAGAATATATGTAAGAGCTAGACCTTCGTTTTGAAATATCCCTTTGTTCGATTTGTATAAATAACAAAACAAAAAAGCAACCCTCATTATCGATTTAGACAGCAAACATTTTAGCTCTCTGATTCCTAGCAGGCGTTACCAATTTTATTCTAATCTATTTTTGTATCTTTCTCCCTATTTTTGTCTACCCCCCACCCAGCTCTAATGGGCACCAATCCGGCATGTAAGAGTCAGCGTTTTGTCAACTCATTTGAGCATCTGCAGCAGTTGAGCGAGGATATTGTGCTGGATGCCTTGGTGCATGTGGAGAAGATATTGCCGGAATGGGAGTCTCGCACATTTCAAGTACGCATCCCCGTTTCGGTGGTACGCACCGAATTGCTCCACTCCATCTTTGATTGGGATTTGCTGTTGCAACTGATGCCCACCGAGCAGACAAATGGCGCCGCTGCTCTCCAGCAGAAGGTCAATGATCTGGAGCTTTTATACAAGTTGACCAATGCATTGCAGCGCATTCGTATCATACCGGAGCGTGAGTTCGATGTAAAGTTAATCATACGTCGTCCCAGCTATGATGTTGTAGTGCGTGAGGATGGCACCATTCTGGTGAATCAGATGCCCAGTCTGCTCATTGAGGTGATGTCCGCCCTACATGAAGATGAACTGTATCAATCGTTGGAGGTATCAACAACCGTCCCGGATGTGCCCATACCAGTTGAGGAAAAAGTACCGGAGTCGGTAGAGAATGGAGATGGTGATGGTCACAAGACCAACAATACAAGTGCCAGTTCCCTTGCACCAGAATTAGTGTTGATTGAGGAGGAGGAGCCGACCGAGATGGTGCCGGAGGATAAACCCATTGCTGAGAACAAGTTGGAGCAGCAGCAGGCTGACTCCAATCTATCGATGGACACCGATTCAAAGGATGAGCTGCCAGCTCAACAATTGGAGGAGGAGCTGGCCCCACAGCGTCGCCGTCGCCGCATTTCCCTACTCCATCGCATGCGTAACTGGACACGTCGGGCCGTACTTCGCCTTACCATGATGCGTTAACGATCAAACCACAAAAATTCCGATTTCTACAACAGTTTTAACAAATTTTACAAATTTTAATTACCACCAAGTGGAACCAGTTCCATAATTTCCAAGAATTTCGACTCACTTTCGGCCCACGGCAAGGTCCGTATTTACACGAGTCCTAATCCCATAAAAGCAACAATCTCTCAAAAGACTGAGGCATGCCAAATGTGCTACTTGAAACGAGGCTAACAAATTTCAAATTGTCATACAAACCAGACCTATACACAAATTTATGTCCATTAAAATATTTCACACAGTACTTTCGAGCTGAGACGTGTTTTTTTTGTGAAATGTTTTCGCTTGGAAAACCCACTTACGCTCTGACAAGTTCAAATAGCGGGCAATCTTTTGTGGACAATGAACGATTCAAGTGGAATCAGAAGTGTAATCAGGCGAATTGTGGAAAAGGGCCAATTGAGATAAAGAAGTCAGCAATGGAAGTGCGAAAATAAGTAAAGTGTAAATAAGCAAGGATAAATTGAAGAAGAGAGTAAGGTTAAGGAAAGAAATCGAAAATTTTAAGAGGAATAAGCTGGTGGAACTATAAAAGTAGAGAGAAATGAGAAAGGATACATATATACAAAAGAAAAGAAGGAATATGGAAACCCCTAGAAATAAGCAAGATTTACAAATTTAAAGAGTAAGAAAATAGAAATTAGGAATAATGAAGACAGGAAAATCGAAGGGGAGGAAGAAAGGGGAATTAAGAAAATCATAATTATATAAGGCAGGAAATAGGACGAATAGAAGTAAGAAATGAGGTAGTTAGGTGGAAATATAAAAGTAGATGGAAATGAAAAAGTATAAATCATGTAGAGAGAGTGGAGAGAAAGAAAGGATTAAGGAAACATTGGGAACGAGAAATAAACTAAACTTCATTTGAAAACAATTAAAAAAAAGCAAGAGAAGGGCAAACGAAAAGTAAAGAAATAATAAAAGAAGATAAGAGAAACAAGTAAGAAAGTCAGTCAGTTTTCGATACTCAGCACACTGTGAAACATTGTTGAACTCAAAAAAGTTGATCGCTCCGAGATTAAAAGAATCTGAAATGGTATGAAAGTAGTATAAAAAGCTATGCTGGGATTGATCTGGTTAGCTGACGTTTTCTTTTAATAGCACTTTGAAGTTTTTTATACCCTTGTTGTCCAGTTTTTTGTTACGCATAGAAGGAAGCATCTCCCCGACCACACAAAGTATATATATTCTTGGTCAGCATGAAGAGCTGAGTTGATATAACCATGTCCGTCTTTCCGTCCGTCTGTTTCTATGCTATCTCCTCCGTCAGTTTTAAAGCTATCTTAACCAAACTTTGCACGTAGCATACAGCTGCCATAGGAACGATCGGTCGAAAAAGTAGTTTTAGTGAGAAAAACTTTCCCAAACGTTCCCACACCACGTATTTATAAGTTTTCTATGCTTTCACCTAATTCCATCAAGTTTGATGAAAATCGGTCAACTATTTAGTATAGCTACCATACAAAAGATATGTCTGAAAAAAAGTCTTAGTAGAAAAAACTTTTTGTTTTCAATGCCATCGCTCCCAAACTTGTTACTGATCAATATTATAGGCTGCAACACACTTCTGCCAAGTATGATCCAAATCGGATGACTATAGACAATAGCTGCCATAGGAACTATCAGTTCTAGTAAGAAAAACTTTTTTGTTTTCAATTGTAGCGTCTTTTTATACATTACAGTTGTGAATATTATCAGTTTCCACACAATTTTGGGGAGTTTGGTCAAATGGTCAATCTATTGCTGAGTTTGGGAAAAATCGCAGATAAGAATGTTCAACGAAAATCATTTAAAACCTTAATTTATATAAATTATACTTTCTGGCCTGGACCCCTATACATTTGTATGCATTTGTATGGGAATTAGAGTTGCATGCCTTCGAATTTTTAGCTCAAGTAGGTAAATGTTTTTGATTTCTTATCTTTCTATTTCGTTTTGGCATAGAATCAGCTACCTGTAAGGAAAAAATATGAAATAAATTTTTTTCATTGACCTCGGATTCTGCATATTTGCATATTTTTAAAGGATTCAGATAGGAAAATTCTGCTGACACCAAGGTTCGTTTCATTCAAAATAAAGTTGAAAACGATATTCATATTTGTATAAAATGCATATGCATAATATATGCAAAAATATGCAACAATTTCCTATTTTAGGTTTGGTTGCGATGGTAGAAGCGGTGAAGCTTCTTCACTTAGGCCAAAAAAGGCACGTTGTGATACCCTATAACCCCAAAATTTTGAACTTTTAGACAGTAAAGGGTGGGTCTTCTCTTTTGAACCACTTAGAAAGTAGCACAAACTTGAGTAGCAAAGCAATCTCTATTTCACAGACGGCTAAAAAGTCAGGTACAAAAGGCTGAATTAGGATTGTGAAACGCTGGACAGTGGCAGAGAAGATGCTGAACGCTTGCAACAGTTTCTACAATTGTCGTTATGGTTGATACCAAGTCTCGCGGAATGCCTGCCGATGAGACAGTGTCCTGTAAGAATTGAGGTTCTTTTAAAGTTAACAGTGGGCCAAGTTAGACTAGAGATTTCACAGGTGTGAATTGTTCTCCATCGGTTCGTGGCCATCTTGTAGGTAGTTTCCCTTATTCCCTTGGGCGGTAGTGCCAAGTCCAGAGAGCCAGGCACCCATCCAAGACGTATTTTAAAACGCTGTGCCATCTCATTCAGAGATTTGTAGTATTGTTGTTTTAGTATTGTTCGTGTTACCGTCAAGAGTTTTTAATGCAGCTTGACTGTCTGAAAAGATAAATACATTTTCTTCCTTGATCACGAGTTCTCTTAGATGGTTGCTAGCCTGCTGGATAGCTACAACCTCTGACGCTACCATGGTCGGGGAGACAAAAGGACATGAAAGCTCTGCCTCCCACCTGGCTTTCCAATTTTGAGCCATCTGTGTAGATGTTGATGACGTTTGGTTTGCCATGGGGGAGTGAGTTCCAATCCAAACGACTTGGTATTATGACCTCTTACATAGTATCAAGGGCTTAAGTGGGTATGCAATAATCAATATTTGTTTGGTGTCGCTATTTGACTACTTAGTATAGCCGAGTGACCATGGGAGTTTACACGAAAGGTAGCAGTTTCTCTAAGCCTAATAGCAGTATTACTAGCTATTTCTCTGGCGACTAGATCTAGTGGTATTAATTGCAACATAATTTTTAAAAGAGATCTCTGAAACCAGAAGAGCAAGAGTAACCAAATTTGAAATGAACTCTATTTTCTATTTCTGCACGCAAATCTGCACGCCACCCCAATAGAAAATGTTGAATAACTCCCGCAATTTTTAAGATATCGATTTTTGCTTCGAAAATCTATTTATCTATAATCTCGAAAATTTTCATTAAGATCGGTTATTGAATGGTGGGGTTATACGAATTCACCTTTTGCCATATATTTTGGCTGTTAATAACAAATGGACAATGCCAAGTTTTGTGAATTTTTTTGTTCGTTTTATTTTATAAAAATAAAAAAAGTTTTAAGTATACATATACATATACATTTTCTGTCAAATTGTTTAAGGCGTTCAACACACACTTCTATTCAATTCAGTGTAGCACCAGAGCTCGTCCGAACAACATGTTCTCAAAAAATAAAAACAAAATTTCGGTAACTAAAAACATTTGGAAAATTTAACAAAATTTATACGTGATTGCTTTCGGTTTTCATACAAAATGTACACAGTTGTGTGAGTAAAGAAAAAGCTGTTTAAAAGAGACATATTGACCTGTCGTTATCATTTGCAGTGTTGCTGTTCCTTCTTCATCCAAACACTTTCCTAACTCAAGTTGATGCAGGGTATTTGGGCATTTGAAAGTGGTTTTTCTTCGTGTGTGAGCTGTTGCCTGGGGTACTGCCAATAAGGTATACAAAGGTGATGTTATGTTATGTTAACCCATTGTAAGACCTTTCTTTCGATAACTTTCTTTTAGATAACGTGGAAAAGGAGTTTGATATGATAACATAATACCATTTCAATACATTTTCAATACTTACATCAAGCAAACAATGTTTTTTTATTACGTGAGTAAGTTGATGCGGCACTTGCTCGTTGAAGTCTAATATTTCTCCTTAAGATGCTTTGGGAAACTACAATTTTCGGAAATCAAAATTTATGTTTAAGGAGAAGATCTGTGGGATGAGCTGTTTAACATTTAACATTCGATATAAATTTAATGTAATATCCAAAATTGTCCCTAATGTTGAAAGTGTGTGTATAAATGTTGAAAACTAAGAAAAATATATAACAAATGTTGCATACACACCAATAAACAGGTTTGTGTTTGGTATGATAAGTAGAGCAACGGGAGGAATATGCATAAAATTCTCTAGTCTGTGGGTTACTAGTTGAATGGTACACCCGTATCTTGAGTTGAGCTGGGGCAAAGTGTTGCGACTGTGGGGAAAATCTATTAATATCGGTCACATTGCCCAGCTATTAGCCTCAGCTATGTACCTAAGCTAAAATCTCCAGGAAAAGTCTTTTGGTTTAAATGTTTCTCTGTCCCTGGCGGGTAATAACAAAGGCAGGCTTGAAATTCTAAGTCAAAATTCATTGGGGGAGTTCCACTTGAAAAGCTCGCAATTGTTTTAAGAGTGATAACTGGTCAACGGATACGCATATCTCTGGCCACTCCCGGCTGTAAATAGTGCCATAGCTTGACGGACTGAAAAGTTTCGGTTATTATACCCTTTATCATAAAGTATATACCTAATATTCTTGATCAGTCATGTCCGTCTATATAAACACCTAGATCTCCGAGGGTAGAAGAGTTAGAGTAACCAAATTTGAAATGAAGACTCCTATTGTCTGCACGCAGATTAAGTTTGTTTCAAATTTTGCCACGCCCACTCCCCCGCCCCCTCAAATGTTGAAACATGTTGAATAACTCTCACAATTTTTAAGACATTGATCTCAAATTTAAGACTTACGTTTCGCAATATTTATAATCCCTTAAGTTTTCATAATGAACGGATAATAAATAGTCGAGTTAAAGAAATGTTCCGTACTTTTTAAATCACAGGAATACTATTAAACATTTCTTCCCCGGTAACGGGGCCGACTTTACGTTTTTGTTGTTCTTTTTACGTATGTGAGAGTGTATGTAGCTGGCCAAACGACAGTTGAAGTTACTTTAGGTCGGGAGCGGAGGATCAACTATTCGAACACCAAGTCAAGAATGTAATCTCTGATTCTGAATCAAACACAGTCACTCCTAACACCATTAAACACCCATACATAACGGGGATGGAAAGCAATTAGGTAAAAGAAATGGCTAAATTCTAGGGATGCCCTTTATGGTTCAGTTTCTCACTTGGCACTAACAGACAAACCCTTTCTCTAGATCAAAATGGAAAAATATTAGGCAGAGTTGGTAAAACGTTGCTTATGGCCATGCTGCTGGCTACTACAGCATCTTCTGGGATTGTTAAATCTTGATGTTTTCATGTTATTTGCTCATCCAATTCCAAAATGACCGATCTATGTTTTTCTTAGTATGCTGGTGCCACTTGGCCAGTATTTTCGACAAGACCAAAGGCGACCAATGGGAAAAGTTTTCATTCATTTCACTTATGAAAACGCAAGGCTACAACCCGTTCGAGAACCAAACTCCTTTTGTTGGGACCCTCAAACCGCACCCTGATCCGACACTGTTAAGTTAATGAACTCTAGAAACGGCACACACGATTTAAGAAGCAATGAACGTAGGTATTTTTTATTTGAGTTCAAGAACTCTGTTTTTATTTTGTAGTTTTTTTACATTAAGTAAAGAAAAATGTAAATTATTTCGTTTTATTTGATTATTTTGAACAAGAATAAATTAGTAAGTTTCTCTCCTTCTCTTTGATTTATGAATGATTTCATAAAATTATTAGCAGAGATTTTTGTTCTTACTCCACACGGGCCTTTTTGTTGCCATCCTCTGGATCACCACCGTCGTCGCCGCCATGTCGTTTGCGAACAAATCGTTTGTTTTTGTTGCACATGAAATCCATGGTCTTGTACAGAAACTCGATTTTCTCATCATCAGTGGGTGTGTGTAGGGTCAAAGTGATTTTGTCGTTGAGTTTCAACTTGTTATCCACCTTCGCCAGGTATTTGTCGGCAACTGCCTTGGTCAAACGCACTAAACCCTTGGTATCCCCCTGGTTGAACCCAATGAAGGCTATGTCAAAGTCTTTCTCAAATGCCTCGAGTAGCTCCTCGTGCGTGGAGGTCTCTGGGGCACCCTCGAACATCACTACGGCATTTTTGGGGAACTCAATGCGTGGCTCAAGTATGGGGCGCCTGGGATGACGACGCAAGCTCTGCATGTCCTCACTGACCTGCAGCAGACCCTCATCGGATTTATTCAAAGCCTTGATGATTTTGGCGAAATCTGTCTCTAGTGAAGCCAAACGCTTGAAGGTTACGAGTAAGGAGAGGGGCACCCAACCGTCTTCGTTTTTGGCAATCTGCTCGCGCAGAAACTTGTCACGATTCAGATTGGCATCTCCAAAGTAATACTCCAGTTGGCCTATGATGGCGAGCTCTGCTTTGCTGACATCCGACTCAGACTCGATTGTCGCCTTCTCTTTCTTTGTAGAGTCATCCTTCTTTTCGGCCTGCTCTTCTTCTTCAGCTACTTCTGCATTCGCCTTCTTAGCGGGAGGGGAATCACCATTCTTGACCTCCTCCTGGACAGGTGTGGTAATGGTTTCTGCATCGTCGGCCATGGCTAATTAAAGAATATATTTCCCACAATTGGAGAAATGTCGAACCACGTGTGTGTCGCTGCTTTGTCAATGTGAGCTATCGATAACACGATAACGATGAAGCCTAAAGCCAAGTTCACACGGGCAAAAAATTTTAATAAATTTTTTTTAGCGGAAAAAGCCTAATGATGTGACTTGATCATCCATCACCCGAATAGACATCTATCTCTTATAAGGAAATACACAGAAAGAATGAAACCAGAAACCATCTAGATCATCTAGAGAATGACCTGTATCCCACTCGAAAATCGATTCGAAACTCGGAACAGGCCCGAATAGTCATATAAGTTGCATTTCTATTTAATTTGGGTAAAACTTGAACCAAAACCCTCTCCAAAAAAAAACTCGAACCTAATATTTCCGAACATTAACCATTAATGTCGATTCGAACCCGCGAATCGGAGCTAAAAACAATTATTAGGTTTGCAACTTGGGCAACTTAAAATAGCTGTTAATCGTTTACAGCTGAAATCTGTTGATGAATTCAGTACTTAGTACTGAAAAAATCACAGTTTTGGAAGTGGAATGCGTCGCTTGTCAAAACAAAAATTCCATTGTGACGACACAGACTCACATTTATTTAAATGTATAATGCGGTAAGCAGAATGAAAATGAATTAAAACTAAAGCAACAATTAAATTAAAACTAAAAAATTCAAATTCCCAACCTAAGGCATATTTGTCAAATGACGTCACAGACTCACAAAGTTATGCGCATGCAAAATGGAGCAACTGTTTGCACTACCTTGTATTCATTGTAACATGATTATGCCCTAATTCAGCAGTGCATACTTCTATTGTACCGCTCTGTACAGCTCTCTCAGTGGTATAGAAAGAAATTAATCACTGTTTAGTCACAGTGTAGTCACTGTTCAGTCGCTGTTTAGGCACTGTTTGGTCACTGTTAAGTGTTAAGTAACGCTGCATGACGTCAGCAATTCTCTTCGTCAATAACACAAGGCAACAAAATTAGACTTTTTCCAGTATATTGAAGGGTTGGTGGTGATTCTAGATGATTTGTGCTGAACACGACTCTGTTATAAGAAATGGTCCATCACATCGAGATTTTTTTAGTAATTTGAGCATAAAGTTGCAAAAAATGCCTATTTTGACCCTTTTTAAACGCATTTTGTGGGGAACCTTTGTCTGTTTTGACTTTTCAAACAAATCAAAAGAATCACCACGAACCCTTCAATATTCTGGACCGTTTTGCCCAGTGTAATCGAATCGAAGCTTCACATTTTCATTATCGATGGCATTGGCATCAGTTTACAAAAATAGAGAAATTAAATGACCCATTTCTACTAGAATTTTTTTGTATAGCTTGCAATGCTGAACTCAAAAATCGATTTCAAATATTTTTTTTATTTGGATTTTTTTTTTAAATTTTCCGGTATACTATAATATAAGTAAGAAACATTAGATGGAGTCAGTCAAAGTATGAATCACAAGGATATTGAATCCCCAATAATCACCTAGAACATTGTTTTGAAATCGGCTTAAAAATATATTTTTTTGCTCGAAAACGCACGAAATTTCTTTTATTTTATGGGAGGAGGGACAAATTTTTTGCATTTTTGAAGCATTTTTATTGATTTTGACTATGTTCTTTAGCATTGGACGACTTCAATACTTTGATTTGGATAGGAAGTGCAACCAGTAGCAAGTTTTTAGCGACTGCTACATTTCTGTTGTAAACTAGCAGGTAACTCGTTGGGCACTATCGCTTAACAGCACTCAAAGTGCTCGAAGCTTCCAGGGCGACAGAATTTAAAATCATCGTTATCGTGTTATCGATAGCTCACATTGACAAAGCAGCGACACACACGTGGTTCGACATTTCTCCAATTGTGTGAAATATATTCTTTAATTAGCCATGGCCGACGATGCAGAAACCATTACCACACCTGTCCAGGAGGAGGTCAAGAATGGTGATTCCCCTCCCGCTAAGAAGGCGAATGCAGAAGTTGCTGAAAAAGAAGAGCAGGCCGAAAAGAAGGATGACTCTACAAAGAAAGAGAAGGCGACATTCGAGTCTGAGTTGGATGTCAGCAAAGCAGAGCTCGCCATCATAGGCCAACTGGAGTATTACTTTGGAGATGCCAATCTGAATCGTGACAAGTTTCTGCGTGAGCAGATTGCCAAAAACGAAGACGGTTGGGTGCCCCTCTCCTTACTCGTAACCTTCAAGCGTTTGGCTTCACTGGAGACAGATTTCGCCAAAATCATCAAGGCTTTGAATAAATCCGATGAGGGTCTGCTGCAGGTCAGTGAGGACATGCAGAGCTTGCGTCGTCATCCCAGGCGTCCCATACTTGAGCCACGCATTGAGTTCCCCAAAAATGCCGTAGTGATGTTCGAGGGTGCCCCAGAGACCTCCACGCACGAGGAGCTACTCGAGGCATTTGAGAAAGACTTTGACATAGCCTTCATTGGGTTCAACCAGGGGGATACCAAGGGTTTAGTGCGTTTGACCAAGGCAGTTGCCGACAAATACCTGGCGAAGGTGGATAACAAGTTGAAATTCAACAACAAAATCACTTTGACCCTACGCACACCCACTGATGATGAGAAAATCGAAATTCTGGACAAGACCATGGATTTCATGTGCAACAAAAACAAACGATTTGTTCGCAAACGACATGGCGGCGACGACGGTGGTGATCCAGAGGATGGCAACAAAAAGGCCCGTGTGGAGTAAGAACAAAAATCTCTGCTAATAATTTTATGAAATCATTCATAAATCAAAGAGAAGGAGAGAAACTTACTAATTTATTCTTGTTCAAAATAATCAAATAAAACGAAATAATTTACATTTTTCTTTACTTAATGTAAAAAAACTACAAAATAAAAACAGAGTTCTTGAACTCAAATAAAAAATACCTACGTTCATTGCTTCTTAAATCGTGTGTGCCGTTTCTAGAGTTCATTAACTTAACAGTGTCGGATCAGGGTGCGGTTTGAGGGTCCCAACAAAAGGAGTTTGGTTCTCGAACGGGTTGTAGCCTTGCGTTTTCATAAGTGAAATGAATGAAAACTTTTCCCATTGGTCGCCTTTGGTCTTGTCGAAAATACTGGCCAAGTGGCACCAGCATACTAAGAAAAACATAGATCGGTCATTTTGGAATTGGATGAGCAAATAACATGAAAACATCAAGATTTAACAATCCCAGAAGATTCTGTGGTAGCTAACAGCATGGCCATAAGCAACGTTTTACCAACTCTGCCTAATATTTTTCCATTTTGATGTAGAGAAAGGGTTTGTCTGTTAGTACCAAGTGAGAAACTGAACCATAAAGGGCATTCCCTTGAATTTAGCCATTTCTTTTACCTAATTGCTTTCCATCCCCGTTATGTATGGGAGTTTAATGGTGTTAGGAGTGACTGTGTTTAATTCAGAGTCAGATTACATTCTTGACTTAGTGTTCGAATAGTTGATCCTCCGCTCCCGCCCTAAAGTAACTTTAACTGTCGTTTGGCCAGCTACATACACTCTCACATACGTAAAAAGAACAAAGAAAACGTACAGTCGGCCCCGTTAATTAGGGGAATAAATGTTTAATAGCATTCCTGTGATCCGAAAAGTACGAAACATTTCTTTAACTCGACTATTTATTATCCGTTCATTATGAAAACTTAAGGGATTATAAATATTGCGAAACGTAAGTCTTAAGTTTGAGATCAATGTCTTAAAAATTGTGAGAGTTATTCAACATGTTTCAACATTTGAGGGGGCGGGGGAGTGGGCGTGGCAAAATTTGAAACAAACTTAATCTGCGTGCAGACAATAGGAGTCTTCATTTCAAATTTGGTTACTCTAACTCTTCTACCCTCGGAGATCTAGGTGTTTATATAGACGGACATGACTGATCAAGAATATTAGGTATATACTTTATGATAAAGGGTATAATAACCGAAACTTTTCAGTCCGTCAAGCTATGGCACTATTTACAGCCGGGAGTGGCCAGAGATATGCGTATCCGTTGACCAGTTATCACTCTTAAAACAGTTGCGAGCTTTTCAAGTGGAACTCCCCCAATGAATTTTGACTTAGAATTTCAAGCCTGCCTTTGTTATTACCCGCCAGGGACAGAGAAACATTTAAACCAAAAGACTTTTCCTGGAGATTTTAGCTTAGGTACATAGCTGAGGCTAATAGCTGGGCAATGTGACCGATATTAATAGATTTTCCCCACAGTCGCAACACTTTGCCCCAGCTCAACTCAAGATACGGGTGTACCATTCAACTAGTAACCCACAGACTAGAGAATTTTATGCATATTCCTCCCGTGGCTCTACTTATCATACCAAACACAAACCTGTTTATTGGTGTGTATGCAACATTTGTTATATATTTTTCTTAGTTTTCAACATTTATACACACACTTTCAACATTAGGGACAATTTTGGATATTACATTAAATTTATATCGAATGTTAAATGTTAAACAGCTCATCCCACAGATCTTCTCCTTAAACATAAATTTTGATTTCCGAAAATTGTAGTTTCCCAAAGCATCTTAAGGAGAAATATTATTAGACTTCAACTAGCAAGTGCCGCATTAACTTACTCACGTAATAAAAAAACATTGTTTGCTTGATGTAAGTATTGAAAATGTATTGAAATGGTATTATGTTATCATATCAAACTCCTTTTCCACGTTATGTAAAAGAAAGTTATCGAAAGAAAGGTCTTACAATGGGTTAACATAACATAACATCACCTTTGTATACCTTATTGGCAGTACCCCAGGCAACAGCTCACACACGAAGAAAAACCACTTTCAAATGCCCAAATACCCTGCATCAACTTGAGTTAGGAAAGTGTTTGGATGAAGAAGGAACAGCAACACTGCAAATGATAACGACAGGTCAATATGTCTCTTTTAAACAGCTTTTTCTTTACTCACACAACTGTGTACATTTTGTATGAAAACCGAAAGCAATCACGTATAAATTTTGTTAAATTTTCCAAATGTTTTTAGTTACCGAAATTTTGTTTTTATTTTTTGAGAACATGTTGTTTGGACGAGCTCTGGTGCTACACTGAATTGAATGTGTGTGTGTTGAACGCCTTAAACAATTTGACAGAAAATGTCTACGAAATATGGCCCACTTAAAACTTTTTTTTTTTTATTTTTATAAAATAAAACGAACAAAAAAACTCACAAAACTTAGCATTGTCCATTTGATATAAACAGCCCTAATATAGGACAAAAGGTGAATTCGTATAGCCTACTATTCAATAACCGATCTTAATGAAAATTTCAGAGATTATAGATGTTGGGTATATAAATGTGATTTGGGTATTGTGGCTATATCGACTCGGCTGTTGATGCTGATCAAGAATATATAAACTTTATATGGTCGGAAAAGTTTCCTTCTGCCTGTTACATGCATTTGCACGACTGTAGTATACCCTTTTTACTCCACGAGTAACGTGCATAAATATGTTTATCGACCCTCGTATTTTTAAAAATTCCCAAAAAAAAAACTTTAAAAAAACTATAAACATTACGTACTTTTCCAAAAAATAGTTTTTTAAATATAAATTTACTTGGAAATTTTTGGAGATTTTCTTTTACCATGTCTTGATGCATTTCCTTCTGACGGTTACATACACGACCTTCCGAGCCAGCTCCGTTAACCCGAACTCAAAAAGTTTCGATGGCTCGAACCCCGGAGTGAACCCCTCCGGATGTTTATGAGGTCTGCAGCCCTGATAATTATGATATCATTTTTTTTCAAGAATTAACGCCTTATTTCATCATGCTTTCATATAATCGCTTAGATTTCTTAGAACAGGGGTGCCCAAGCCTATTCCGCGCTACGCACTTGCGCAAATTAATAGCTCACGCGTATACGGGGAACGCGCCATAAGCCTACATAAAGCAACAACAAATTCATATGAGTGCTCTCCTCTGTTTCTTTCCGAGCTAAGGTTTTGTCTCTGGCAAATTGAATGGCAACCACAATGTTGCAGTGGCCGAACGCTTTTCGCTATTCACGGTGGCACACACACACACACAAACAAAAATCGGGTTCCGCTTTCTATATCTTGTTGTTGTTATTGCTAGAGATATATATTGTGCATTTGTATTTGTTCATTCTGGGCACCACTGTTTTAGAATGTAACGCTTAAAGTCAGCAACAAAATGCTCAGATTTTCTTTAGCAATCAGTTTTCTTATGTCAATTTCTCAACCCTCAATCTATTGCAGCGCAGAGTGGTTCGTTTTAGTAATTCCGGCAATTATTTAATGCTAAAATTTAACTATTTAATATTTCTCCTCCATTTGGCGAGTATGTACTTCCACTTTCAACGGGCCAAATGATGAGATTGTTAAACAGCAAAGCCCAGTCAGTACTCTGGAAATGTTGTGCATAAGATAAATAGAGCACAAAACGCTTTGAGGCAACATTAAAAGGCAACGATGCGATGTACAATGTACATATGTCTGGCAGTGGCAGTGACGCCACCTGACGGCAGGCATAAAAATTCATTCACTAATGGCTCCGCCAGTGAAGGGCTTTGGTCCCCAACCCCTCTCGCGTTCCTTTTTTGCCATTTGTATTTGCACTTCTATTGGCAACATGTGGCGCTTTTATTAAAAATTCATTTGCTCATAATACACACAGGAGGAGCAGGACCAGACCGCTCTGTCTGACTCGGACGCATCTTGGCGGCGGCTTTCGATTTTTTTTTCCTATTTTCCTTTGACCTTCAACAGCTGCCACATTTTCAGGCGCATTCTTTGGGATTTATACTGGCAGCAGGCAATGCAGGCAGGCTTCCCACTACATATATCCTTTTGAAAAGTATTTTTGACCCGCATACGTAAAAATACGGTGATGGATTGCTTAAATAGCCGCTGATGGACTTTAAATGGGAAGCCAAGCCGGCCTGGAGACATGTGTCAGTGTAAAGTCAAGGCTCATATAATAAACATATACATATAAAATCAGTGTGAAACTTGCTCTCGATCTAGCAACATCATAGATTATAAATATATATATCTTATATTTCTGATATACAAAAATGTATAACTCCAAGCAGTTTAACACAACAGGATTCATTTTTGATAATTCTTTGCGGTAAGTAATTAAACTATAAATAAACGCAATTCTTTTTCATGGATTATCTGCAGCAATAAAGCGCTTGCTGCCGAGGGCCATGTGCCACCGATGCTCCATCGTAGCGGTACAACTGTGGTGGGCGTTGTGTTCGACAAGGGCGTCATTGTAGGCGCTGATGCAAGATGTACCACGGGTACAACAATTTCATCGGATGAGTGCATAAAATTACACAAACTTCAAAGGAACATCTAGTAAGTATATACATATCTGATTAGCTGAAGGTGCATATTCTTGGACAATCTGCCCGTTTTAAAGAACCCTAGACAATAGTTTGTCTTGCCTTAAGAAGCGCTGCATAACGTATTCGAGTTTGTATACGGCAAAGGCCAATCATTTTTCCCAGAAGTTTGCAACGCTTCGAAATATTCATTTCCATAAACTATATATATTCTTGATAAGGGCAACAAATCAAGGCGACTTAGTTTTTTTCTCCCGTCTTTCCGTCTGTCTGTCTGTTTCTACGCAAACTAGTCTCTCAGTTTGAAAGCTATGGAGTTTTATATTTGCACAGAGTCTTCTTTTTACTGCACGCTGCTTATATGTCGGAAACGACCGGATCGGATGACTATATCTTATAGCTGCCATGGGACAATTCTTTTTGGTTTCAATGTAAGCGTCCCCAAACTCGGCCCTTATTAATATTAGATGCTTTCAAACATATTTGTAAAATTTGATTGAAATCGGATGACCATATCTTATGGGTCTTAATGAGAAAACCTTTTGTCCTAAAATTGTCCAGATTTTTGTAACGCATAGAAGGAAGCATCTCCGACCACAAAGTATATATATTCTTGATCAGCATGACGAGCCGAGTTGATATAGCCAAGTCCGTCTGTCCGCCCGTTTGTTTGTATGCTATCTCCTCCGTTTTAAAGCTTTCTTAACACAACTTTGCCCGAAATCTTTTGGTACAAATACGCTGCACATTTGATGAAACCAGTCGGATCGGACGACTATAGCATATAGCTGCCATAGGAACGATCGGTCGAAAAAGTAGTTCTAGTGAGAAAACCTTTTTTGTTTTCAACGGTAGCTTTTTTTTTTTACTGGTTTTTATACTTCCCAGTTATGAATATTATCAATTTCTACACATTTTTAGGGAGTTTGATCAAAATCGGATGAATATATCGTATACCTGCCATATAACAAACTGGCAAGCAAATGGTCAAAGTGGTGAAGGCATCTTTTGCTGAGTTTGGGAAATAACTCAGCTTAGAATGTTCGACGAAAATCATTTAAAACTTTAATTTATTAAGCCGAGTTGGCTTTCCTCTATTTTTTTTTAATGTTTTTTGTTGGATTTATGTCTAAAACCGAACCCTGGATAACCGGTTCGGCTTGGATTTTTGGGTCCGTCAAACAAGACCACAGACCGAACCTTCTAAAATATTTGATCTCCCAAACCTGAACCCGAACTGGACCACCACAGTTTGGAAAAAGGTTCGGTTCACTTAATTACATTATGTTTTTGTTCTGGAACGTGGGAATGTCTTTCGATATCATTTTCAAACTTCGCTAGTTTAAATACGAGTTATATTGGAAGAATCAGGCACTTTCGAAAGGGATGAATCTATGAACGAAAGTTCGAACCAAAACCTTATTTTCGATAAGTTAAGGAACAGGTCGGCAAAGCTTAGCTCAGACTTAACAACGGTTTCGAACCTTCGGATCGAACTTTTTGTAGAAGTTTGTCTTAAACTTTTTTATGTTGCCACTTTTAGCAATTTAAAATGTTAAAACTAGATGGACATGGCAACTTTTTCTTGCATATTTGTTCTAAGATCGATACAATGACAACATTTTATCATTTATAAAAAGCACCTTCTTTTTTTTAGCAAAATAAGTGAAAATGTGAATTTTTTTTTTAGTGTCAAAACACTTTCTTGACATACTGTATGTAAACTTTGCCATCTTCTCTGATGCGAGAGCTTGTAAGCCAGTGTAATTGAAGGCTGTAATTGACAAGGCTGTAAGGTACGAACCCGTCGTAAGGTATAATTTTCGGTTCAACGACCGGTTAGCGAACCTAAGGTTTTGTTTCGAACCTAGGTTTATGAAATCTTTTCAATTTTGAATGATTAGCTATTGATCAAAGTCGCATGGACCATGTCCGCACTAACCAGGGCCATTTGTTCCCGTATTTAGATTACATTTATTTTTCTTGAATTTTAATTATCGTTTCCTTTCTCTCTCTTTTTATCTCTCCATCCTCATAGTACTGGAGGCGCTGGCACTTCCGCTGATATAGCTCATCTGGCAGCCACCGTTGAGGGCCAACTAGAGTTGCACCGTCTGAACACTAATCGTATGGTTCCCGTCGTTTGTGCCAGCACAATCATCAAACGGTTGCTTTATCGCTTTCAGAAAGATTTGCAGGCCAGCTTCATTGTCGGCGGCGTGGATAAAGGAGGCAGCCAGTTATATTGTGTCCATATCGGAGGATCTACGGATAAAGTACCCTTCACAACGCTGGGATCGGGCGGCATGGCGGCCATGGCTATATTGGAAACCCGTTGGAAAATGGATATGAATGAAGATGATGCCCGCAATCTGGTCTGCGATGCTGTGGCCGCTGGCATAGATAACGATTTGTTCTCCGGTTCCCGTGCAGATGTCTGCATTATGCGCACGGATTTCAGTGTAGAACTGTGCCGGGAGGAAATCTACAAGTCGCGTGGTTCAAATCAATATCCCTTGAACCTCAAGAAGGGAACAACCGATGTGCGGAAGATTGCTGTGCGTCCACTTGAAGTGGTGAAACAAACTGTTTCTATCCCACCAAAGCCGCCGGCGCCATTGCCACGTGTCCGTCCCACAACGCTTCCAACCAGAAGGCAACTGATTAGGGTTCCAGGCAGACCACCTACCGACAGGCGGAACAAAAAGCGACGTGGTCAAGGCGATGATGGGCCACCCAAAAAAATGCACAAACGTTAAAAACTAGTTTCAATTTCAATTTACCATCCATTCCATCCATTTACCACCATTTATCAAATGCAATATACAATATATCAAAGTGATGAAAAATTTTCCCTCCCCAACGGAACCACTTTTTCGTCTTTTAATTTAATATATTTTTTATTTTGAAACTTTGCAATTTGGATAATGACGCATGCCGAGAGAGCAAATAGCTTTTTAGTCGCTGGCCAGCGGACGATGAAGTAGGTCAGAGCTAAAGTTCGTCGCTTTATTTTCACATAGCTTGCTCTTCCGTTCGCCCTTACGTCCGTCTGAGAAAAAACTGCTGCTGCAGGCAGATCAAGTTTTTTTTTTCAATTTTTGCCACGCCTGCTCCCGTCCCCGAAATCGTCATATTTCCCACAGTTTTGATGAAAGATTATTTTCATCGATTTTCACTTTCACGGTGTCAAAAGCACGAGTGACTTCGGCCACCAGTGGCGATGGGCCGGCCCTGCTGCGAGCGCACACCCACAGTTCGCTTTCGGGGACGGGAGCAGGCGTGGCAAAAATTGAAAAAAAAAGTTGATCTGCCTGCAAGTATGTATAATTAGTATTTGTCACATACATGTCAAACCTCTATCTCTTACCATCTTTGAGATCTCTTCGTTCATACGGACGGACAGACGGTCAGACGGACATGGCTATATCAACTCGGCTGTTGATGCTAATCAAGAATATATATAATTTATAGGGTCGGTGATGATTCCTTTTGGCTGTTATATACTTTTGCACAAACTTAATATACAGAGTATAAAAAAAACTCCTCAATGGACCGCGATGTATAATGATTTTTCGTGACGACATGATTTCGATGACATTCATGGTTCTTTTGAAGTTTGCGCTATCTCCATACAATGTGCATATACATATCTTTGATCATACATTCTTTTCAAAATAAGTTTGGGCACAAGTGCCCGAATTTTCCTAGTCAGGGTCTGGGTCGAGCAAGCTGTGCACAATTTGTTCAGAGTAAATTGTTGTTGGAAATGCTTGCACTATTGCCCAAGTGCCTATGTGCACATCAAAGTGAATACCCTAAATGTGTTTACTTTTCATGCTAGCCTGGCCATAAACCAGCTTGACAATAGTCTTACCAAAAGGCGACTTCAGCGTATTCACTCTATGGACCTTTCATTCCGAGAGCCAGGCTAGCATATAACTCCTTAATCCCCTCTCCTTCTTCCCACAAACCCCTATAGCATTCATAACCCACTCATTATCATTCTCATGATCACTGTCACCTTCATCCTCATTTCATTTCATTGCATTTCAACCTTATTCCCTCACAAGTTACACAATTGTTATAATCATAAACAATAATTCAACTAAATGGCTATGGTGGTTTGTGTCTCACAACAAATCAATCGATAGCCGCCAAACCGGCTTCAGAAAGGGCAAATCAATATCGGACTCTACTTTCGCTAGACTACCTGATATCATCCGCTCTTTCTACAAAAAAAACACTTTTTTATAACTTCCCTAGATTTTAATAAGGCATTCGACAAAATTGGCCCTAAAATTATAAACTACATCCTATGTTTTATGAGAAACCGAAAAATAACAGTTCACGTAAATGGCCACCTCTCATCGGTTTTACCACAACACAACGGAATCCCACAAGGACCTCCCCTCTCCGTATTCTTATTCCTAATAGCATTCAACAAGCTTAATAGAATCATTCACCCTCACAGAAACTTTAATTTTTACGCCTATGTAGATGACTACCTAATAGTTAAACAAGAAAGAAACTCGGTCAAGCCCGACTATAACATACTCTGCACCCTTTATG
>JBAMBO010002462.1:0-23900 GCA_037044535.1 Lordiphosa magnipectinata
AAAAGCTATTTGCTCTCTCGGCATGCGTCATTATCCAAATTGCAAAGTATAAAAATAAAAAATGTGTTAAATTAAAAGACGAAAAAGTGGTTCCGTTGGGGAGGGAAAATGTTGTTTTACTTTGATATATTTGATATACTGCATGGTAAATTAAAATTGAAACAAGTTTTTAACGTTTGCGCATTTTTTTGGGTGGCCCATCATCGCCTTGACCACGTCGCTTTTTGTTCCGCTTGTCGGTAGGTGGTCTGCCTGGAACCCTAATCAGTTGCCTTCTGGTTGGAAGCGTTGTGGGACGGACACGTGGCAATGGCGCCGGCGGCTTTGGTGGGATAGAAACAGTTTGTTTCACCACTTCAAGTGGACGCACAGCAATCTTCCGCACATCGGTTGTTCCCTTCTTAAGGTTCAAGGGATATTGATTTGAGCAACGTGACTTGTAGATTTCCTCCCTGCACAGTTCTACACTGAAGTCCGTGCGCATAATGCAGACATCTGCACGGGAACCGGAGAACAAATCGTTATCTATGCCAGCGGCCACAGCATCGCAGACCAGATTGCGGGCATCATCTTCATTCATATCCATTTTCCAACGAGTTTCCAATATAGCCATGGCCGCCATGCCGCCCGATCCCAGCGTTGTGAAGGGTACTTTATCCGTAGATCCTCCGATATGGACACAATATAACTGGCTGCCTCCTTTATCCACGCCGCCGACAATGAAGCTGGCCTGCAAATCTTTCTGAAAGCGATAAAGCAACCGTTTGATGATTGTGCTGGCACAAACGACGGGAACCATACGATTTGTGTTCAGACGGTGCAACTCTAGTTGGCCCTCAACGGTGGCTGCCAGATGAGCTATATCAGCGGAAGTGCCAGCGCCTCCAGTACTATGAGGATGGAGAGATAAAAATAGAGAGAAAGGACACGATAATTAAAATTCAAGAAAAATAAATGTAATCTAAATACGGGAACAAATGGCCCTGGTTAGTGCGGACATGGTCCATGCGACTTTGATCAATAGCTAATCATTCAAAATTGAAAAGATTTCATAAACCTAGGTTCGAAACAAAACCTTAGGTTCGCTAACCGGTCGTTGAACCGAAAATTATACCTTACGACGGGTTCGTACCTTACAGCCTTGTCAATTACAGCCTTCAATTACACTGGCTTACAAGCTCTCGCATCAGAGAAGATGGCAAACTTTACATACAGTATGTCAAGAAAGTGTTTTGACACTGGAAAAAATTCACATTTTCACTTATTTTGCTAAAAAAAAGAAGGTGCTTTTTATAAATGATAAAATGTTGTCATTGTATCGATCTTAGAACAAATATGCAAGAAAAAGTTGCCAAGTCCATCTAGTTTTAACATTTTAAATTGCTAAAAGTGGCAACATAAAAAAGTTTAAGACAAACTTCTACAAAAAGTTCGGTCCGAAGGTTCGAAACCGTTGTTAAGTCTGAGCTAAGCTTTGCGGACCTGTTCCTTAACTTATCGAATAGAAGGTTTTGGTTCAAACTTTCGTTCATAGATTCATCCCTTTCGAAAGTGCCTGATTCTTCCAATATAACTCGTATTTAAACTAGCGAAGTTTGAAAATGATATCGAAAGACATTCCCACGTTCCAGAACCAAAACATAATGTAATTAAGTGAACCGAACCTTTTTCCAAACTGTGGTGGTCCAGTTCGGGTTCAGGTTTGGGAGATCAAATATTTTAGAAGGTTCGGTCTGTGGTCTTGTTTGACGGACCCAAAAATCCAAGCCGAACCGGTTATCCAGGGTTCGGTTTTAGACATAAATCCAACAAAAAACTTAAAAAAAAAATAGAGGAAAGCCAACTCGGCTTAATAAATTAAAGTTTTAAATGATTTTCGTCGAACATTCTAAGCTGAGTTATTTCCCAAACTCAGCAAAAGATGCCTTCACCACTTTGACCATTTGCTTGCCAGTTTGTTATTTGGCAGGTATACGATATATTCATCCGATTTTGATCAAACTCCCTAAAAATGTGTAGAAATTGATAATATTCATAACTGGAAAGTAAAAAAAAAAGCTACCGTTGAAAACAAAAAAGGTTTTCTCACTAGAACTACTTTTTCGACCGATCGTTCCTATGGCAGCTATATGCTATAGTCATCCGATCCGACTGGTTCCATCAAATGTGCAGCGTATTTGTAACAAAAGATTTCGGGCAAAGTTGTGTAAAGAAAGCTTTAAAACTGACGGAGGAGATAGCATACAAACAAACGGGCGGACAGACGGACTTGGCTATATCAACTCAGCTCGTCATGCTGATCAAGAATATATATATACTTTATGTGGTCGGAGATGCTTCCTTCTATGCGTTACAAACATCTAGACAATTTTAATATACCCTCTACGAGGGTATAAAAAGGTTTTCTCATTAAGACCCATAAGATATGCTCACCCGATTTCAATCAAATTTTACAAATATGTTTGAAAGCATCTAATATTAATAAGGACCGAGTTTGGGGACGCTCACATTGAAACCAAAAAGAATTGTCCCATGGCAGCTATAAGATATAGTCATCCGATTCGGTCGTTTCCGACATATAAGCAGCGTGCAGTAAAAAGAAGACTCTGTGCAAATATAAAACTCCATAGCTTTAAAACTGAGAGACTAGTTTGCGTAGAAACAGACAGACAGACGGAAAGACGGGAGGACAAAGCTAAATCGCCTTGATTTGTTGCCCTTATCAAGAATATATATAGTTTATCGGATCGGAAATGAATATTTCTAAGCGTTGCAAACATCTGGGCAAAATGATTGGCCTTTGCCGTAAACAAACTCGAATACGTTATGCAGCGCTTCTTAAGGCAAGACAAACTATTGTCTAGGGTTCTTTAAAACGGGCAGATTGTCCAAGAATTTGCACCTTCAGCTAATCAGATATGTATATACTTACTAGATGTTCCTTTGAAGTTTGTGTAATTTTATGCACTCATCCGATGAAATTGTTGTACCCGTGGTACATCTTGCATCAGCGCCTACAATGACGCCCTTGTCGAACACAACGCCCACCACAGTTGTACCGCTACGATGGAGCATCGGTGGCACATGGCCCTCGGCAGCAAGCGCTTTATTGCTGCAGATAATCCATGAAAAAGAATTGCGTTTATTTATAGTTTAATTACTTACCGCAAACAATTATCAAATATAAATCCTGTTGTGTTAAACTGCTTGGAGTTATACATTTTTGTATATCAGAAATATAAGATATATATATTTATAATCTATGATGTTGCTAGATCGAGAGCAAGTTTCACACTGATTTTATATGTATATGTTTATTATATGAGCCTTGACTTTACACTGACACAAGTCTCCAGGCCGGCTTGGCTTCCCATTTAAAGTCCATCAGCGGCTATTTAAGCAATCCATCACCGTATTTTTACGTATGCGGGTCAAAAATACTTTTCAAAAGGATATATGTAGTGGGAAGCCTGCCTGCATTGCCTGCTGCCAGTATAAATGCCAAAGAATGCGTCATGCAAGGGTTACACAGCTTTAAAAGAGTATAACTTTGGAACGGTGAGGGCAAATTAAATTTTGTTTGTTTTGGAAATCATTTTAAAATCTACCCATCTTTTTAACTGCATCACTAGTTTTTTTGATTTTCATAGAAATTTTCAGTTATAATGCGGTTTTTAACAAAATTTATGCAAAATTTACCAACAAAATGTAATATATGGTACCTAAATGAGCAAAAACATAGCCAAAACTTATCGTTTATGCTCATAAAAGTAAAATTTGGACATTTTTCTATAAAAATGTTGATTCGAAAACTAAGAAAATCGTGGTTATTGACCAAGTAAAGTTTTGGGGAAAATTCGACATGCGCGACCTCTAAACGATTTCCAAAAAATCTGAAAAACAAGAAAGAAAGTCGTTCAAGCCCGATTATAACATACTCTGTACCCTTAACGTCGCAGATCGCATTTGCTCACGAGTTATACGCGCTCATCTCTAAGTTTCACTCTCTCCCTCTCTCTCTCACTAAGATTGCCGTTCAATAGAATGCTGTGGTGTTGGGTGGGGGGTGTTTACTGGCCGTTTTTTGCTCATAACTTGAGTATCTTTCATCCGATCTTTATCATTCCTTCAGCCAATCGATAATTAATTTTGCTTACAAGGTATCTCTATCTCTGCCTGCAAGTATAAGAAATATATGCCCCATACATGTCAAACCTCTATCTCTTATCATCTCTGAGATCTCTTCGTTCATACGGACGGACGGACGGACAGACGGACATGGCTATATCGAATCGGCTGTTGATACTGATCAAGAATATTTATACTTTATAGGGTCGGAAACGATTCCTTCTCCCTGTTACATACTTTTGCACAAACTTAATATACTCTATGTACCTTCGGTACAGAGTATAAAAACTCAAAAATATTTACCCCTATAAGCTTTCAGAAAATGCCTGAGCACCCGTGAAAATTCAAAAAAAAATTGTTTTTGGTACACACTATTGTAGAGGGTACACAGAGAAAAAAAATATGCAAAAGCTACTTCAACTTTTACACAGTGTTTAGTGAGATTAAAGTACTTTTGAATAGCATAAAATATAATTTTAAAATAGGTTGCGAAAGGCTCTGTGAAATTAGACCGCCTGAATTTAGGCCGCGGTGCATTTTACGATCTGATTTCATTCTGCAAAATGAATTTAGACCGCCATCACAAAATTAAGTTAGACAGCGCGCTCTCTACACGCATAAAATCGTGGGATTTTTAAAAACAAACATTTTGTCTACGGTGGGTGTGGAAATGAGTTTAAAAGTATTTATCCACAATCTGTTCAAACAACAAACATTGCAGAACTAGACCGCGCGGTCCAATTTCATTTTGTGATGGCGGTCTAAATTCATTTTGCATAATGCAATAATGCCGCGCGGTCTAATTTCATTTTGTGATGGCGTTCTAATTTCATTACTCAGAATGCAATTAGACTGCCGACCGCGCTCTTAGTTCACGCGGTCTAATTTTTTTTTTTTTTTACTTAAAAAAAAACTAAGTTTATTTCGAAAATCCGTTTTTCTTTCTGTTATAATTGAACGTTGGCATTCTTGCATTTTGTAATTGACTTTTGGTTCAATTTCGGAGATGTGAGATTGGTTTTTTGTACTCTATATTCTAAATTAGTTTAGTATATAAATTAAACTATATTAATTTGAATACCACATAAAACTATAGCCACACGAAAAGTTTGATCACAAAAGAAAAAAAAGTACATTTAACCCATATACTTAAGAAATATATTTATATATAAAAGTTAGCTCTAGGTGAGGTTACAAGAACTGCTGCAGCTGTTCAGTGGTTTGCTCTGGCCGAGTTTGATGGTGTTCTCGCCCACGTCTTGAACCATATTGTCATCATGTTGGCGCTTCAGTTCTGTTGCCAGACTGCGAAAGGCACATTCAACATTCATATTCTCCTTGGCCGATGTCTCCATGACGAATAATATTTCAGGTATATATTGACAGATTTGGCGCGCCTCTTCAAAATCAACTTCGCGCTCCTCGTCCATATCACATTTGTGGCCAATCAAAATGATTAGCACATTGGAAGCTGTATATCGACGCACCTCTTCAATCCATTTTTGGAGATTCGAGAAGGAAGAACGGTTTGTGATATCATAGACTATTAAGACCCCGTTGGCTCCGCGATAATAGCTCCCTGTGATGGTACGAAAACGTTCCTAGGCAGCCGTGTCCCAGATTTGTAGATTGACCTGTTTCCCCTTTACTGCAATAGATTTCATGGAAAAGTCAACTGCTATGGTATATCCATGTCGATCCACATAATTTCCAGTCTTGAATCTTTCTACTATGCACGTCTTCCCCGTCCCACAGTCGCCAATTAACACAATTTTAAAGAGAAAATCAAAATTCTCTTCATTGGGCAATGCCATAAGAGTCTGTGGATTCCGGGCGGTCATTTCAGGAAATGGAGCCAATGGGAATGAAATTTTGTAGTTTGTTGTTTATAACGAAGAAAGATGAATGTTAGATCATAAAAAAAAAATTTTCAGCAAAAATATTTTGTCGGTTTTTATCAATGGACGTGAATCCTTTGTGACGCACGCTACATTTTTCCATCATTTTATTTATGCGTTTTATATTATAATGCAAAACAAAACTTGCAGTTAATTGCAATCACATGGTTTCTTATGGTTTCGGATGCATTCCTTTTTTACCCTGTGTATTAGATTTTAGATAGCAAAAGTTTATCAAAAAAAAAATGTGCAATATTAATGTCAAAATGAGAAAAACTGCGCTATCGCGGCAATGAAACCGAAAATTTTCAAACGGGCTATGAATAAATTTAAGATTGGCTTACATTAGTTCAACTTAATTGTTTCCCTATGAAAATATGAGATAACATAGTGTTTTTTACCACTTTTAATTATTTGGTTTTGTTGAACTGTTTCTGGAAGTTGCCTATATATAATATATTATAGCATTTAAACATCGGCCGCAAATTATTATAGCATGTTAAATAAGATTGGCTACAACATCCATTAAGGGCCAAGCCGAGATTGAATTTATTATGGCAGCTGCAAATTGCACAAGCTTACAAGATTTTGCTCCAGAGATATTTGGGTAGTCTTGTCTTGACCAAAGTTCGTTTATATTTTTATACTTATGGAGTTTATGCAAAAGTATGTAATAGGGAGAATTTTTCCGGCTTTTTTAAATTTTGAATAATAAGTGCGTATATGCATTTGATTTGCTTATACGCACAGAAATTAAGCGTAGTGTGCGTATGCCTCAAATATTAAACGTAGTGTGCGTACTTTTGTAGTATACGTCAGCGTAGTTGAAATACGTATACGTACTTTTTTCAAAATGCGTATTGAAGTACGCATTGAAGCATTGAAGCATTGACGGATATAGCACCTCAAGCTGTAGCAGGGGAATGAAAAAGAAATAGAAAGACAATCCACTTTTGATTAAGATTCATCGAAAAAAAAACCTACAATACTACTACGTCTTTTCAGCCAAATCGAACTACAACTTCGAGAACTAAGCATGTAAAGAAAAAATAAAATAAAGAAGATAAAATAAGATGTTGTCCGATGGAATCTTTACAACAGAATAACTATATTTCTACAATAATGTTACAAGTTACAAAGTTACAAAGTTTCACAAAAAAGTCATGGATTGCTTGATTTTATATTTTCACAGTATTGTAGCTGCAAGTCGGTCACGAAATACAGGAGGTTCTGACGACCGCGTGGCCCGATGAGGATGACGATTTATAAGCAAAAGTAACAGCTGACGACACATAAAAATATAGCAACTCAAGCTGTAGCATACAGACATCATGGAAATACCCATATGTGTCTTCTTGATATAGAACAAGAAAGAAAGTCGGTCAAGCCCGACCATAACATACTCTGTACCCTTACACTCGCATTTGCTCACGAGTCAAACGGCCAGTTAACACCCCCCACCCCCGCCACCCATAACCACAACGTTCCGTTCAAGAGAAGCAATCTTAGTGAGAGAGAGAGAGAGAGAGAAACTATTAGAGCGCACAACGTGGTGCGCTCACTAAGTTTCTCTCTCTCTCTCTCTCTCTTACTAAGATTGCCTCAAAATTATGTATCGAATTGCTAAAGGAATGATAAAAATCGGATGAACAATACTCAAGTTATGAGCAAAAAACGGCCAATTAACACCCACCACACCCCCACCCATAACCACAACATTCCGTTCAACAGAGACAATCTTAGTAAGAGAGAGAGAGAGAGATAGAGAGAGCTAAACTTAGAGGTGAGCGTATATTAGCGCACAACAGGTATGACTCGTGAGCAAATGCAAGGGTAAGGATACAGAGTATGTTATAGTCGGCCTTGACTGACTTTCTTTTTTATTTTTTTTTAGCGATTTGTACTTGCTTCCGCACCGGTTTTGCACCGATTTTGAATTGGTATTGAACCTGTTGAGAATCGCATGTGAAACAGGTTTCGTAACGATTTTTCTAAATTGCTATTGCACCGGCTAAGAATCGTTTCTAACAGCCATGCTCCCATTTTCGCTTTCGCAAAACTTTTACGATTTCAACCTGGTTTTTGCACCAAATTTGGACTGGCTTGAGTATGGCTGTAAAACAGGTTTTGTAATGATATTTGTGAATTGGTACTGAACGGGTAAAGAATCGTTTATGAAATGCATTTTGTAAAGATTTTTAATTTCTTACGCATCGGGATTGCACCAGTTCTGAATTGGTATTGAACAGGCTAAGCATCGGTTCTAGATCGTGTTCGCAACGAGCTGTAATTAGTTTTGAACCGGTTAAGCATCAATTCTTAAACAGGTTTTGTAACGATTCATAACTGCTTTCGCATTGGTATTGCACCGGTACTGAGCCGGTTAAAAATCGGTTGTAAAACCAAACTAAAACTGTTCTACCAATTTAAAAAAATCGTTACAAAACCGGTTAAGTATTGGTTCTGATATGGTATCGATGTTGCACGAGCTTTGAATTGGTATTGAACCGATTAAGAATCGGTTGAGAGACGGGTTTTGTAATGAATTTGCATAAGTATTGAACCAGTTAAGAATCGTTACTGAAAGGGGTTTTGTAACGATTCTTAATTGCTTTCGCAACGGTATTGAACCGGTTAAAAATAGGTTCGGAATCGGGTTTTTTAACGAGTTTTAAATGCTTTTGCATCGGTATTGAATCAATTCTAAATTGTTATTGAACCGGTTAAGAATCAGGTTTTAATTAGTATTGAACCAATTAGGAATCGGTTTTGAAACAGGTTTCGGAACGATTTTTAATTGCATTCGCCTTGCACCGGCTCTAAATTGCTATTGAATCGGTTAAGAATCGCTATCGAATTGGTTCTGAAACGGTTTTCGAGTGATGTTTGATGGCAAATGCAAGGACAGAATGAGCCACTACATGCCTAGAGCACAGCAAAATAGCTAAAAGTGGCCACTAATTAGTCCGCTCCTAAAATTCCAAAAAATCGAATATCTATATTGTGTCATCGTTGTCGATGTCAGCACTTGGACTCCTTTAACTTTTTTCTTTTTTTTTTTTTGTTTTGGTTAGTGCAAACTTTTTCGATTATATGCTCGTAAAAGTTTCTGCTTATGCGGGTGTGTGTGTGTGTGTGCTTGCCCCAAACCGCAATTTAACCGCACAACTAGAACAGCAACAACAACAACAACAGCTGCAGAAAACCTCTCATTTTGGTATTGGGAAAGGGATAAAGAGCGAGGCAACCCGTAAGCAAAGCACAAAACCGAAAAAGCAGCCCGTAAACAAGCAATAAAATTGTAAAAAAAAAGGACAACGGCAAGCGTTTGCCACCAATTGGCATTGTCAAAGGGTCATACATACACACACACACACACGCACGCACTTTGCCCCTGGATCCTTGTCTCGATAGTTTTCCCCCCTTTTGCATAGTTTCTGCCAGAGCAAGAAAACGATGGAGAAAAAGGCCAAGAGTTGGCCACAATGTCAGTTGAGAGCAACTAGGTGGGTCAGCACAGTGGATGTAACACTTTAAACAGATAAAAAAGGGGGCATAATAATTTCGCATTCTTGGCTTACAACTCGGGTTTAAAGTTGTGAGAAACTTTGCTTATAACTCCACTTCCAAATCTTGTTTAAAAAATGCTTATATCGAGGGATTCCCCCACTGTGCCTAGAACACGCATCCTTTGTTCACACTTCTTGTATGAATGTATGTGTGCGAGCATTTGGCATGTCCTGCCATTGTAATCATAAATATTTTAATCAAGCAGCTAATAACCCAAGCAATTTGTGCATTTCTAAGCGGCAACCGGACGACTTGTCCACTTAATTGAATAACACCTGAATGGCACTCCATCATCATTTCCAGCTGAATTGTCAACTGAGCCACTTACACAGATTAGATGAATATCCTGGCGCCTGCCCACAGGCATTTTGCCGCAAATCTGGGCCAAAGCTGTGGCCAGAGCTGGGGCCATTAAAGAATTAACAATGAACTACAAAGTCTTGTCTCTAGGCAAGAACTTTGTATCACGTGCCACATGTTGCAGATGCAACTCTGTGTGTGTGTGTTGATTATATGCAACAGCTGACCGCAAAAATGTATAATTAATTCAATTAATGAAATATTTTAAAATCATAAAAGCTGACAGCATCAACCAAACCCACCGAACCGAACTGTATCGACCACACTTCCTACCACCACTTCGCGCTAAACCTCATCCCAGTGGACCGCAGTTCGACTAAAAGCAATCAACGTCAGGCTGCCCGCAATTGGTGGAGGTGGAGGTGGAGGATGGATGACAAGGCGGGTTGGTGTCGCGTCTGAGTGTGGTTGGATGACTGAGTGACAGTGGCATGTAATTTGATTTTGGTCGCCAGTCATTTATGACCACAGCGTCTGACTTTTAATGCCAGTTTACTACCCGGAAATGAGCAATGTACGAGAGTTGCCAGATCAGCCCCCCATTTAGCATAACTTGGAAACACTTGCTTGTAAACTTCGCTCATAATTCTCTCATTAAACGCTCAAGCATTTAGCACTTTCAATATTTAACGAATCTTGCATTTTGCATGAATTTAATTTACTTACAAAAGATTGCCAAAGACAAAATCACTGAAAGTGTCAAAAAGTGCGAACTGACGACGGAGTGTGGACAACTTTTTGCAGTTGACAAAGTGTCGCCGGAAGTTTCGATTTATAATTAGCATGACACACACTCCAAAGTGAAAAACTGCAGAGATGTCTGGTGAAAAATGCAAACTTTGGCCTCGACTTTGCAAAAGTTTGGAGTTGGAGTCGGGCAGACAAGAATCAATATTTCCGCAGGGCATTTAGCGGGTGAGTGGGTAAGCAGCAGGAGCAGCAGCAGCAGCAGCAGCCGCTTGCCACCCCACCCAATTCTCGCCATAGACAAAGTTTGCAATTTTCGTACCTCAATTGGTTTTTGTGCTGGCGACGACGGGCGGCGTCTTGAAGATGGAAAGAGGCCAACCGGAAATGGTTAGCGAAGAGAAGTTCTAGTTGAAATACCCTCTAGAACGATGTTGCGTATATTTTTGTTTTGTTTAAACTATGGGTTTGAGTTTGAGATTTGAAAAAACTGTTAAATCTTTAGAACAAAACGGAATCCATTCAAAAAATCTTTATATGAGTTATCGATAACTATAGCAAGCGATTAACCATGAAGAAGATTCCCAGAAAAAGTAAGGTTGTCGGATATTTAGAGAATATCTAAGTCGATATTGAAAAAGTATAATTTCGATATTGATATTATTATCGATATTTTTGATCTTTTCAACAAACAAAGTCAAAATTTTATTATTTTTAAAAACTACATTGCGCTCAAAATCTAAAGAACGGAGCTCCAAAATACGTAAAAAAACAAAGATTTAGAAACGATTTCTCTTCTTCCGGATAGCTGCTATGTGTCAGATAAACTTACAATTTACTCTGTTATTTGTTGGATTTTGTAAAAGATAGCTCTATGTAGTAGATGTGAAAATGTTCCTAAATGCATTTTTATAAGTTAAAAAAACTAGCAAGTTTTAGTCGGCTCGAGGTCATATTATATTTGCACATAGGTTTAAACATGAACACACATCACTGTCGGTTGCTGTCGGTTTTTGCACTTATGTTGACTTGAAATTCTCAAGCAGTCAAAGCAATGCTGTCTGCTGATTTGCAGTCGATGGGCAAATACTACTGAAGATAGATTCCCGGTTGGGGGTACTTGAAACAACTGTATAGTGGACCAGTCTCCTTTGTGGTATTGTGTGAAAACATAACATGATCTCGAGCCGGCTTAAACTTGCTAGTCTTATTATTACAAAGGTCCTAAAAGCAGTCACGATCATTCAGATCAAAAGAAGTTGTAAAAACTTATTTATGTGCTTATCAGATATGTTGTCAATTTCATTTCCACAAACATTTTGTCATTTGAAACCGGTTAAAGTACCTAGATTTGGACTCTAAGTCACAACACTTTTGTGGAAGTGGAATTGAGAGCATGGCTATATATAGAAAACATATTTCTCATGTATAAAACGTAGAGATAAAATTGTTTGGGTTGTAAGTAATTTGGAGCACATACACAGACTAAAAAGGCGATCTAAAATCAAGTCCAAAAAAATTGATTTGATCTCGACCTTCGGATTGAAATTTCAAGTTCGAGTCGTACTAGATTCACTTGAATCATTGGAACTATCCTAAAAGGCTTGGATCAATTCGAATAGGCTCATTTCAAGTACGGATCCTACTTGAAAATCAAATGATCCTGACTCGAGATTGAAGTAAGTACGGAATTCCACTGTCAAAGCGAAAGAGCGAAAAGAAACTGAGACTGAAAAGTTCTCTCAGGCTAAATGGGTACACTCACGTATACAAATTTTTCTGTCAGCACAGCAGTTATTGATGGTGTGAGTTTTTTGCGCTAGCCGTTGCCTTGGAATTCCCTACCAGCTATTGCACTTCCAGCATGAGAAGGTAGCTGCTGAATTGCAGTAGCCTCCATTGTAATGTTGTTTGCGTAATTTTTTTACAGTTGTATGTAAACTAATGAGCTCGAGCCGGCTAGAACTTGCTGGTTTGATAATCAAAAAGGTCGTTAAAAAAGTAGCACGGAGTGTTCTTGTGAGTTGCTTTTTTGGGGTCAAAATGAGTTTAAACATCGAGCTAAAGTCAATCTCATGTCATTTTTGATGCAATCATTTTTCGGATTGGATGTAGTTCGCGTATCGAGCTCAATTTAATCTCGGGTACACTTGCACCAAGCCGACTTCGTGATCAAATCAAGTACAAATATCGAGCTTAAGTCAATATTGGAACTTCTTGATTGGATCCGACTGAGGGATCTAATCGAGCTCGAAGCTAAAGTCGGGATCAAGACAAGAATTCCGGGATTGAAAATTCCGTAATCAAATCAATTCTTCTCGTACTTGGTTTGAGAAAATCCGGGCTTGACCGACTACATTGAATTGATTTCAGCCACAGATATCACGAATTTTTTTCTTCTGTTTAGTATCCAAAAGAATTCACTCAGTAAACCTCTCTATTTGTTCAGTGATATCGCCTTGGAAATATATTCGATAATGATATATCGTCTTTTCTAACAAAAATATCGATATTTTTATATATCAATTACTATTTCCGGCATTCCTACTGTCCATCCGTTTAAAAAAAGATATCTCAGAATTGGGTGAGTAGGCTAGATGATTTATCATTTTCATTCATTCATTTTCTGAACAACTTTTGTACTTGTTAACTCTGTTTCGGAACCGGTGTTGAATCAGTAAAATGTTACAATATCAACCTAAAGACCAATTTTCCAGTTCATAGCTTAAATAATTTCTAAAATATAGCTTTAAACCGGTTTTAAAGCGCTTTCGAGCAGGTTTTCAGACTTGATACATAGCCTATGAGTCTTTTCTGATTGATATCAATAAGCTGTACAAATTTCGTGGAGATCGGTTGAGCGCCTTAGACGCCAATAAGGAACAATCAATTATGACACATAAATGTACATTTTCAAATTAGGTAATTCCACAAGAAATTTCATTGAACACACTTATGCTGACTTATGCTGACTCATAGCAATGCTGTCTGCTGATGCTGGGCAAATACTACTGAAGATAGAACTGGGAGTTTCTTAAAACGACTGTATAGTCGACCAGCCACCAAAATACATTCGATATCAGATACATTGCTTCAGAAAAATATTCGATAATGATTTATCGTCTTTTTGAATAAAAATATCAATATTTTTATATATAGAAATTATAAATTATAATTAATTATTATAGATTTTGTAATTTATTTGGCGACCTTTCTAATGTTTAATTAGTGTGAGTTGGCTGGCTCTAGGTCCGAAAAAGTTGCGTTTGTTCACAACTTGTAAACAACTTAACGGGCACTTCTAAGTTCGCTCAAAAGCTGAAGCTGTTGCACTTAAAAAGTTCAGCCCTAAGCTTAAGCATTACCACCAGAAAGATGAAAGCACTCATTGCTTGTCTATTTTTGCTTTCATTGCTTTTAGCAGTTCCCAACTGATCTAAGCAATGATTGTATGGAGAGGCAGTTGGCAATCATGCTTTCTTCAGCAAAAAGCCTACTGAAGAGTTGTTAGGGATAACGATGAAACAGTTCTGTATAGGCAACCAGCTCTTTTTGGTGGTACAATGCATAAGTTGTTTACAAGTTGTGAACAAACGCAACTTTTTCGGACCTAGAGCCAGCCAACTCACACTAATTAATTATTATATTTTATTAGAAGTGGATATTTCACGGTGGTTGGGGTTTTCTCACTAACAGCAACTGCAAAGTTCTATCTAGAAAGAAAACAAAAGATGTATCTATGCTTTGTCGATTTCAAAGCTGCTTTCGATACAGTAAACGGAACAAACTTATTGCTTAAGCTCAGCCGGTTAGAAGTCTCGTCAAAAATGCTTAGCTTGATTCGCAATTTGTACTCTAAAAACAAAGCTGCCGTGTGGAATGGAGAACAGCTCTCAGATTGGTTTGGCAACAACACAGGGGTTAAACAAGGGTGTCTACTCAGTCCACTGCTTTTTTCACTCTATATAAACGACATAACAAATGTTCTTCCAGGTGGTATCACCTTTGCCAATTATACCATAAAAGTTTTAATGTATGCAGATGACATGGTGATAATGGCAGTCACTTCATAAAGAAAATCTTTTAATTGTCCAGACCCACCTGACCAAAAGTTCGCGCGCGAGTTCGCGAGCGAAATTCAAAGCAAATGAAAAGCGAACAAAACCTTCGTTTACGAATTCGCTAGACATTCGTTTATGATACTTGTGTCGCTCAGTTTGTGGCAGGCAAACATTCGTACGCGAACAATCGCAATCGAATTCGCGCGTTGTTGAAGCGAAAGATTTACGAGTTCCATTGCAGCTGCTGCCACGCATTTTATTTTCTTAATGAAAATGCTTTGTTTTGCGTATAAAAAGTACTTGCTTCCTATTGTTTGGCATAATTTCAACACTAAAACATTTAACAAATACACAATAACACTTAAGACAAAACAATCATGAACCCTTGAACTGCTGCAGAGAGAAGCAAGATAAAAGGGAACTCACAAAGAGTTTCGCTAAAACTAAACAAAATACGAATAATGTTCTTCGCGAAACTTTCGCTTGATGCGAACCTTCGCTTGTGTGTCGTGTGGGGAAGTACACCTAACTCCGCAATTCACCTTGAAACCGAACGGTCGCTGTTACACACTGAAGCATTGCATGTCGGATAGCAGGTTACCAAAAATAATTGCAAAACATCAGCAAAGCGGTTTTTTGAAAAATGACAGTGCCTGGCAAACGAACATGGAATAGCTCTAGATATATCAGACTCAAGCACATGGGATTTAGCGCATATGAAAATTATGGGTGAAATCAACCGCGCAGCTATCAGGAAGTTTAAATCTCAGGCCAGTCAAAGCTCAACGAGAGCAATGTCACGATGCCAACTACTTCCACGACGATCTAAAAATATGGCAGATATCGTTAATATGCAAGGCACGAACAGAAATATTGCCTTTAAACGCCGTGCCATACCGCACTTACAGTGAATGTGACCTGTGTAATTTAAGAACATCTGAAGACACTCTGCATTTTGTTGCCTAAAAAGATCGCAACTTACACTTCAGGAAACCATAAACATTTTAAATGGATCGAACTGGACTGCACTTGCGAACTATATAAAACATGCACTAAACTGTAGGAGACAGATACAAACTGAAAATTCCACATATAATCACTAAATTTACAATTACAAACATTTAACCATTAGTTAAAAGTTTAAATTTCAATATCAGCTGACGGCAAATAAGATTAGACATAATATGAATATTAACAAATTGTAACACCAAACCATTATTCCACTCTACAAAGCGAACGATCTGGTATCTGGGGACGACCCGGTCAGCCAGGTGTATTAACCTAAGTAGCACTGGATAAGTGTAAGGTGATCGACAGACGGTTTAAAACAGAGATGGGCGCGTCGCGACGTTCCAATGCAAACGAGGCAGCGCGTGCATAGGACCTCTGCCGCGGCCGACTGCACAAAATCACACGTACGCTATAAGCATTGAAAGCTATTTATAGAACACGAATGCGGCGCACGCAAATTGTGCTTGTATGCGTGTGAAAAGTGTAACGATATGTGTGCATGCCATCTCTGGTTTAAAACCAAGTTGATCTAAACTCGTACACTTTATTTTAAGTTAAATAATATTAAAGACCAAGCAATGTGCTGTAATAGGGCATTTTATTAGAAATTTACTAGAAATTATTTTTGGCATCACTACCAAAAAGTATGATAAAAATTTTCTAAAAAAAAAAAATTCCAAGAAAGTCCCTTAGAAAGCGAAATCAACAACTAGACAGAAACGGAACTGAGTTTGAAATTTGAGTTTAGGATTAGGGCTGCAAACCGGTTATGATCCAAACCGATTTGAATCGAACCTTAAATCAAACCAGATTTGAGAAAATTGCTTAGCCTGACTTGATATAGCAAATTAATGGTCAGTTAACGCAGCGATATACATAATCCACATAGTGGTTGAAGGTGCTGAAAATAAAATAGTGTTTAGCTAAATAAATTACAAATTTTTCTAGAAATATTATTATTTATAATTTATCATGATATTTTTGTTGTGTATAAACAGGTTAAGATACTCGAAATCTTCACATAAATAATTATATTATAATAAAAGACGTTAATATAGTATAACTATAATATAATATATGAAAAAGAGCCAATTACTCGGAATTTCTGTTGAATTTACTCGTTTTTCAGGAACTTAGCATGCTGTCAAAATTCGATTATAATGGAAGGGGATTCCTTGACAAAAAGTCTACATGAGCCATTCGCTTTTCTTCTTTTTATTCAATATAAAAACTAAAGGTTTGTCAATACGCTCACCAACGGTTTACTCTTGAAATCATATTGATTTGAGTGCGCGAAGCCTTCAAATAATTACAATCAGTTTAAACCACAAATTGCAGATAACACTGTGACCCATTTTTGAACTCAAAAAAGTTGATAACGTCCAGGCCAAAAAAATCTGAAAGTGTGTGATGGTGGTATAAATACAATGTCTTGGTTTGGTCTCATCAGCTGCCGTTTTCTTTTTATTGCACTTTGAACTTTTTAGCTTCAGAGTAGGAGTAACGATTCCATATCTCGTAAACTATTTTGAATTTTGCTTTTAAATCTTCAACAAAGTTTCTGCTCTTTTATTTATTTATTTATTTAGAGTTGACAAAAAAAAGGCCGTCAACGAAAATGTATATACGTTACAAAAATTTTTATGAGCTAATGAAGCCTATCAAAGAAAATGTAATAAAATTACAAAATAAACTAATAACGACTCCGACACGGTGTGGGAATTTTATTTGCCCGTCCGGCCAGCTATGCCCCTATTCACAGCCAATTGTAGTCAGAGACGTTATTAGAGCTAACAAAAACTTTAATATATAGAGATCGAGAAGAGGGAGAGAGAGAGAAAGAGAAAGAGAGAGAAAAAACCAAAACCTATAGTTATGTAGGAACAAAGGAGAAAAAAATAAGATAATGTAATAAATTAAAATAAAACTGAGATAAAGAGAAAAATATCTTAAAGTAAACTTTAAAAATAAAAAATTTATACGAAAAACTTAAAACTAAATAACCGGAAAATCTCTGACCCGGTGGGGGAGGATTTTTTAGCCAGTCCGACAAGCTATGCCCCTACTCACAGCTGGGAGTGGTCAGAGATTTACCCGGAGATAATTATAGAGAGACGTTTTTAGAGAGAAGAGAGAGAGATCTGTTGAGAGCAGGTGATAGAGATCATTGTAATTTTGACATAAGACCCGAAAACGATTGTGCTGGGCATAATCAGTTGTGCATCTGGGCAAGATTAAAGGTAAATAGTTTCTAGTTGGCCTAGAAGGAACGGAAAAGTTAAGGCGACCTAAAAGTTCGGTAGAGTCTACATCACTAATGATTTGCTTATGAAGAAAAGAAACGCCTAGGACTGTTCTACGATCAGCTAACGAAGGAAGGTTAATAAGCAAGAGTCTACTGGAGTACGATGGCAGACGAAGGTTAGGGTCCCAATTTAGTCCACGAAGAGCAAAAAGCAAAAATTGCTTTTGTACTGATTCGATACGATCGATATGATTTTTGTATTGCGGACACCAGACGGACGAGCAGTATTCAAGTACAGGACGGACTAGAGCAGTGTACAGGAGCTTTGTGGTGTAAGGATCATTAAATTCCTTCGACCAACGTTTAATGAATCCAAGTACACCATTCGCCCTATTAACAATAGAAGAGATATGAGGATTGAAACTCAATTTGTGGTCAAAAAGAATTCCAAGATCAACGACGGTAGATATTCGTTGCAGGGGTTCATTGCCAATCGTATAAATAGCCAGCGAAGGTTTGCAACGATGGAAAGTCATAAACATGCACTTGGAGCAGTTAAGGTATAAATGATTAACCAAGCACCAAGACTGCAAGGAGTTTAAATCATCTTGCAATCTAATGGAATGTGTCGGGTCATTGAAAGATAAAATAAGTTTAACGTCATCGGCATACATAAGTATCCGAGAGTAAGATAGTATTGTGGGTAGGTCATTAATAAAAAGAGTAAAAAACAAAGGACCAAGGTGACTACCTTGCGGTACACCGGACGTTACAGAGACGGGCTTTGAAGTGTCTGAACGTAATATAACTTTCTGGGTTCTATTTTTTAAATAGGACGAAATCCAGAGCAGAAAAGAGGCGGGAAATCCTAACCGATCAAGCTTATAGAGGAGAAGATCATGGTTCAAAAGCCTTACTAAAGTCGGTGTAAATGACATTGGTTTGCTTTTTCTTAGGGAACCCATCATTAACCAATGAAGTAAATTGAAGCAAATTGGTCATAGTTGACCGACGCTTAATAAACCCATGCTGGAAAGGTGATAAAATCGATTTGCAATAATGCTGCAATGTGGAGAAATTATCCAATCTCTTCAAATAATTTAGGAATAGCGGAGAGCTTAGCTATGCCTCTGTAATTGGAAATATCAGATTTTCCACCTTTTTTATGAAGAGGAATAATATAGGACTCTTTCCAAAGAGTTGGAAAGACTGAAGAATCAAGTGATAGATTGAAAATCTTAAGCAAAGGTTTGCATAAGGAACTACAGCCTGACCTCCAAAACATTTCTTTGTAGCAAATCAAAAAAATAAATTCTTAAACTTCTTTCTTCTTCTTCTTTTTAAAAAAATTGTTTTTTAATTATTACAATTAATTTAAATAATAAAAATCAAAAATAATTGTTTGATTGTTTGTTTCAATTTTTGATTTAAAAATTAATAATTACTCGTCAATTTTTATAAAATAAATTGAAAATAAAAATTGAATTCAAATATCTTTTGAACCGAAGGAGCCCGATCATATGTCGACCTATATATATGATCTACGCAATAATACCTTTCAGTTGATATATAATATGTATGTACAAATGCATGTGCATACGGGTAATTCTTTTACAAGCCGAACGGTTTTAAAACTCACCATTCTTGATTTGAATAAAAAAAAATCCGAAATGAAATGTCGATATGCCCACCAAAACGTAATTTGCGGTTTTGCACAAAATTTTTTTGTTAATTTTATAAACAATTTCAAAAATCTACTTAAATGAAAAAATGCCCTTTCCACTGAAACTTGGATAGCAGGCACAGAATGCAGTACCTTATCCAGACGGTACAGATTTGGATACGTGAATTTTTTGTCTTCCCAATAGCTCATAATGTCCATGTTCAGATCTATTGGCTTTGGCGAATATCCATCAATTTCTGTTGAAGCCATTTTGAGCTCCGGTTCGTCCTCTTCCTCAGACTCTTCGCATTCAGATCCCATCTCAATAGAATTTAAAAATGTATGCAAAAGTGAGCATGTGCTCTACGGTTGAGTCGACGTTGTCTCTGAGGATTTTAATGAAATCCGTTTCACACTATTAGTGTTCTCCTAATAAACAAAAAAAAAACATAATAATTAGTTGTCATGTTAATATGAAGAGGTTCATTGAGCTTACTTGCTTATTTAGGGCAAGTATTTGGCGCACCAATCCTACCAAATGAAGAGGATTCTGAAGAAGAATTCGCCGAATTCTGGGATTCAAATAAATCGCAGAGAGAATAACTTCATTAGTTGCAAAACTAAGTACCGACTACTGATTCTTCTTCTTTATTGGCCCGATAGTTGCAACACAACCGCTTGAGGGTCCTTTTCCTCTATGAATGCCCTCCACTCGCTTCTGTTTCGTGCGAGCTGGCACCAGTTGTTCACACCAAGGTTGGAAATGTCTTTCCGCACTTGAGCATTCCATCTTAGTGGGAGGCGACCCCTCCATTTTTGTTCTCCCCTCGCGCCACTGTCCAATTCATCGCATTTCCTATAGTGCGGTAACGTCCAATGAATATTTCTCGAGGACATTCACCAACTGGATATCAGCACCTTCTCTGTTGAGGGTGCGAACATTCCAGGTGCATATCCTCGATTCGTGGTCCTTAAAACGTTTGCGTGGGTCGTTGTCAGAGAGGGTCCGTATCCGAGGCTTTGTTGTGGCAGTTTTCATTGAAACACCTACCATATATTATATATCGTACCCCTTATGGAGGGCTCGCCGCTCACGTTAGTCAGAAGCTTTGCTGATGCATTTCTCGAGGAGGTGTGACGCAGTAAGCCAGAATCACGCTGGGTTCGCCAAGTTGAACCGGTCAGCAGCTTTACCTCACTGCAAACACCCCCATTAGTTCCAGAAAATCTATGTATGACTAGAAATTTCTGGACGACCACCGACTACTGATTAGCGACCGCTTTTTTTTTCGTTTGCCCTGTTACTGCGACGCGATATAACACTTGCTTGTGTGTTGTTATTGTGTTTACGCTGGCTTTTATTGCTTTTCGCGCTGAATAACAGGCTGACCAAAGTACCACTAAATGTCCAACGCTGTCTTGAAGTGCTTGCTACAGCTGCAATATTAGAAAAAATATTTTTATTGCCTTTTGCGCCGAATAACAGGCCGGTCAAAGTTCCACTAAGTGTGCAAATCTTTTTAAACTGCTTGCAATTGCTTTTTAAACCATTTGTCACAACATAATCAAATCGTTTTATTGCTTTTTGAGCCGAAAACTGAGCTAGCAGCTTTTTCAAAAAACTTCTTTTTACTGACCCAAAAGCTCTGCTAAAATGCTCGCCATAGCTGCAATACCCGTTTCCCACAGTTAGCGTAACGTTTTGTTGGCTTGTTGGCTCTGTCGCGACTTTGGCTTCAAGGTTTTAATTACAACTTTCGACGCATTCTCGCCTTGAGACAGTTCTTGAGCGTTAGTCCGCCGACACCGCCTTCGACTCAGAAATCAATGAGAAGTGCGGACTCAGGCCCTAGAAATATGTTAGTCCCACTTTCCCCCTGCTATTCCAAGCAGCCCTGGAAAATCGAGCGTAAACTTTATCTGGCTTGAAGTCTTCAAGTGCGCCAAAGATTTTTGGGTTTTTATGTTAGTTTTAAGTTGCCTTTTTTTTTTTGTTCACCCCCACCCCCCATTCCGCTCCTGCCCCACCATTTGCCTTGTCTTTCTTTTTCGGTCTGCAGCGGCATTTAAAACTTTATCTAGCGCTGGGACTGAGGCTTTATAGCTTTGCTTGGGAATTTTCCCTTGGCTTTTGCTTTTGGCAAAAATAATTTTATTACTTCTTTCACTTCCACGCTTCTTTAGCTCGTAGTTTTTGTAGTTTTTACTGCAAATTTAGTAGCACTTCCACCCTGCTAACTAGGGGGGATGTAGATCAATTATACACATGCATACAGATGTATGTACAATGAGAGAAACATGTGGGAAGGGCGTGAGATAGATAAATCTGCATATAAGCAATAATCAGTTCCCCCTTCTGTTATTTTTTTTTTTTTGTTGTTTACAATTCAAATTGAGTTGAGTTCTTTTTATTGCTAGGTAATCGAATTTCGAGCCAGAAAACAAAAGCTTCAAATGATCATCAATTGAGATGAATTGAAGAGCTTTGATATTATAATCAAATTAGAGATGTTCAGTTATTAGAGATGTTCTAAAGTGAAAACATTTTACTACAAATGAAGAAACCTGTTCATGCATTGTTTTTGGAAACGTTTGAGCTCATCTTGAGTCCAATATTCTAAATTTTACCCTCTGTGTATGCTTAGAAATGGTAAAATTTTTGAGGAAAAAATTTGATGTTTTGCAAATTTGAGGTATGAAATAACAAAGTTTATTGCTTAAGGTAAGGAATTGAAGTTAGAATTTGGGGTTTTACTTTTTTGGCTCATAACTTGTGTATCGTTCATCCGATATGTCTAGAAGGTTCGAACAATCTATCACTGTGGGAGATATGACTTTTTTCCAACTTGATCTGCCTGCAAGTATAAGATGTATATGTCTCATCGATGTCAAATCTCCATCTCTTACCATCTCTGAAATCTGTGCTTCATACAGACGGACAGACAGACATGGTTTTATCGACTCGGCTGTTGATGCTGATCAAAATATATATACTTTATAGGGTCCGACCCCTATGATTCCTTCTCCCTGTTACATACTTTTGCACAAACTTAATATACTCTGTTTACCTTTAGTACAGAGTGTTAAAATTGTTCTTGAAGTGGAAACATTGGCCGTATTCAGCAGAACAACTTGCTCCCTGATCAAGTATAAATTTAAAATGTTCCTGGTGAACTCGAGTGAAGCGGCATTATAATAGCCAATTTGTGGTATCATGATGCAGGAGCATGTATCAAAGAAATAGTATGCTACTTTAAAGTGATACTGCTCCCTCCAACAGCGGAATCTATTCGATGCATATTTTTTTTCTGATACCTGCTCAGGGATCAATTATTCTGTGGTACTACAATATGGGAAAAAACGTTCATACACTGTTTTTGGTAACGTTTGTGCTCATCTGAGTCCAATGTTCGCGGTTTTTTCCCTCTGTGTGAGAACCAGGGATGCAAACCGGCTCTGAACCGAAACCAAACCGCTAATTCAGCTGATAATCCGAACCGTCGTCCTTTCGAAAATGCTGAACCGAACCGAAAACCACAAAGAAAAACGTTTCGGTTCGGTTCAGTTTACTGAAGAGTATTAAGACGTAAAGTGCTTACCTTCAGACTTTCGGTTACATAAAGTTTCGTCGATGGACCTCTAACAAGGAGAACGAATTGATTCTTGGTTATGTTATGTTAATTGTTCACTTTGTAGATCGTTCCGGAGATCTCAGGTCTCAAGAGATCTCAGGTTACACATGAGAACTGATGTCTTGCGCATTTGAGTTGAAATGTATTTAATGGAACAATAAAATGAGACAACCCAGTCGGACTTGACTGCATGCTAGAAGCACATCTGTTATAGTTCTTTTGTCACTAAGAAGTAGTTCCAAAGACATGCAATCTTCCATTCGCTTTTGTACTGGGGTGGTACGCAGCAGGAACTGTTCTAATAGAAGGGACGTTTGCATGTTATGCAGATTTTATGCCTTCCAACATACTGCAAAAGGAACGTGCTTGCAAAAAACGAACGATCGTTTATCGTTCCCATTTTGCGTTCCAATAGCAACGCGTGCTACATGCTTGCCATTAGAAGGGACGCATGCATGTTATGCAGACTTCTTCGCTTCTAACCCACTGCCAAAAGGAACGTGCATCCGTTTTCAAACAGATTGTATGCCGTCTTTCATACTGAAAAAATTGGTAGTGCAATCTTTCTTGTAAAAAGAATAGTGCCAGATGGCATTCTTTTGGGAACCACCTTCCGCCAAGTCCGACTGGGAAAGTGTCACATAC
>JBAMBO010002463.1:0-24959 GCA_037044535.1 Lordiphosa magnipectinata
AAAAAGCTATTTGCTCTCTCGGCATGCGTCATTATCCAAATTGCAAAGTATAAAAATAAAAAATAATATTAAATTAAAAGACGAAAAAGTGGTTCCGTTGGGGAGGGAAAATTTTCATTTGCTTTGATATATTGATATATTGGATATTGGAGGCATTTGATAAATGGTGGTAAATGGATGGTAAATTGAAATTGAAACTAGTTTTTAACGTTTGTGTATTTTTTTGGGTGGCCCATCATCGCCTTGACCACGTCGCTTTTTGTTCCGCCTGTCGGTTGGTGGTCTGCCTGGAACCCTAATCAGTTGCCTTCTGGTTGGTAGCGTTGTGGGACGGACACGTGGCAATGGCGTCGGCGGCTTTGGCGGGATAGAAACTGATTGTTTCACCACTTCAAGTCGACGCACAGCAATCTTCCGCACATCGGTTGTTCCCTTCTTGAGGTTCAAGGGATATTGATTTGAACCACGCGACTTGTAGATTTCCTCCCGGCACAGTTCTACACTGAAATCCGTGCGCATAATGCAGACATCTGCACGGGAACCGGAGTACAAATCGTTATCTATGCCAGCGGCCACAGCATCGCAGACCAGATTGCGGGCATCATCTTCATTCATATCCATTTTCCAACGGGTTTCCAATATAGCCATGGCTGCCAAGCCGCCCGATCCCAGCGTTGTGAAGGGTACTTTATCCGTGGATCCTCCGATATGGACACAATATAACTGGCTGCCTCCTTTATCCACGCCGCCGACAATGAAGCTGGCCTGCAAATCTTTCTGAAAGCGATAAAGCAACCGTTTGATGATTGTGCTGGCACAAACTACGGGAACCATACGATTTGTGTTCAGACGGTGCAACTCTAGTTGGCCCTCAACGGTGGCTGCCAGATGAGTTATATCAGCGGAAGTGCCAGCGCCTCCAGTACTATGACGATGGAGAGATAAAAAGAGAGAGAAAGGAAACGATAATTAAAATTCAAGAAAAATAAATGTAATCTAAATACAGGAAGAAATGGCCCTGGTTAGTGCTGACATGGTCCATGCGACTTTGATCAATAGCTATTCATTCAAAATTGAAAAGATTTCATAAACCAAGGTTTAAAAAACAAAACCATAGGTTCGCTAAGTTTGGGAACCGGTCCGTGAACCGAACATATATCCTTACGACGGGTTCGTACCTTACAGACTTGTCATAAATAGCTTCAATTACACTGGCTTACATGCTCTCGCATCAGAGAAGATGGCAAACTTTCCATACAGTATGTCAAGAAAGTGTTTTGACACTGGAAAAAATTCACATTTTTCACTTATTTTGCTAAAAAAAAAGAAGGTGCTTTTTATAAATGGTAAAATGTTGTCATTGTATCGATCTTAGAACAAATATGCAAGAAAACGTAGCCAAATCCATCTAGTGTTAACATTTTAAATTGCTAAAAGTGGAAACATAAAAAAAGTTCAAGCAAAACTTCTACAGAAAGTTCGGTTTGGAGGTTTGAACCTGTTTTGAAGTCTAAGCTATTATAATAGCTTATAGCTATAAGCTATAAGTCTAAGCTCGTATTTAAACTTGCGAAGTTTGAAATGATATCGAAAGACATTCCCACGTTCCAGAGTCAAAACATAATGTAATTAAGTGAATCGAACCTTTTCCAAACTGAGGTGGTCCAGTTCGGGTTCAGGTTTGGGAGATCAAATATTTTAGAAGGTTCGGTCTGTGGTCTTGTTTGACGGACCCAAAAATCCAAGCCGAACCGGTTATCCAGGGTTCGGTTTTAGACATAAATCCAACAAAAAACTTTAAAAAAAAATAGAGGAAAGCCAACTCGGCTTAATAAATTAAAGTTTTAAATGATTTTCGTCGAACATTCTAAGCTGAGTTATTTCCCAAACTCAGCAAAAGATGCCTTCGCCACTTTGACCATTTGCTTGCCAGTTTGTTATATGGCAGGTATACGATATATTCATCCGATTTTGATCAAACTCCCTAAAAATGTGTAGAAATTGATAATATTCATAACTGGAAAGTAAAAAAAAAAAGCTACCGTTGAAAACAAAAAAGGTTTTCTCACTAGAACTACTTATTCGACCGATCGTTCCTATATGCTATAGTCGTCCGATCCGACTGGTTTCATCAAATGTGCAGCGTATTTGTACCAAAAGATTTCGGGCAAAGTTGTGTTAAGAAAGCTTTAAAACTGACGGAGGAGATAGCATACAAACAAACGGGCGGACAGACGGACTTGGCTATATCAACTCGGCTCGTCATGCTGATCAAGAATATATATACTTTGTGGTCGGAGATGCTTCTTTCTATGCGTTACAAAAATCTGGACAATTTTAGGACAAAAGGTTTTCTCATTCAGACCCATAAGATATGGTCATCCGATTTCAATCAAATTTTACAAATATGTTTGAAAGCATCTAATATTAATAAGGGCCGAGTTTGAGGACGCTTACATTGAAACCAACAAGAATTGTTCCATGGCAGCTATAAGATATAGTCATCCGATCCGGTCGTTTCCGACATATAAGCAGCGTGTAGTAAAAAGAAGACTCTGTGCAAATATAAAACTCCATAGCTTTCAAACTGAGAGACTAGTTTGCGTAGAAACAGACAGACAGACGGAAAGACGGGAGGAAAAAGCTAAATCGCCTTGATTTGTTGCTTTTATCAAGAATATATATAGTTTATGGAAATGAATATTTCGAAGCGTTGCAAACTTCTGGGAAAAATGATTGGCCTTTGCCGTATACAAACTTGAATACGTTATGCAGCGCTTCTTAAGGCAAGACAAACTATTGTCTAGGGCTCTTTAAAACGGGCAGATTGTCCAAGAATATGCACCTTCAGCTAATCAGATATGTATATACTTACTAGATGTTTTTTTGTAGTTTGTGTAATTTTATGCACTCATCCGATGAAATTGTTGTACCCGTGGTACATCTTGCATCAGCGCCTACAATGACGCCCTTGTCGAACACAACGCCCACCACAGTTGTACCGCTACGATGTAGCATTGGTGGCACATGGCCCTCGGCAGCAAGCGCTTTATTGCTGCAGATAATCCATGAAAAAGAATTGCGTTTATTTATAGTTTAATTACTTACCGCAAACAATTATCAAAAATGAATCCTGTTGTGTTAAACTGCTTGGAGTTATACATTTTTGTATATCAGAAATATAAGATATATATATTTATAATCTATGATGTTGCTAGATCGAGAGCAAGTTTCACACTGATTTTATATGTATATGTTTATTATATGAGTCTTGACTTTACACTGACACAAGTCTCCAGGCCGGCTTGGCTTCCCGTTTAAAGTCCATCAGCGGCTATTTAAGCAATCCATCACCGTATTTTTACGTATGCGGGTCAAAAATACTTTTCAAAAGGATATATGTAGTGGGAAGCCTGCCTGCATTGCCTGCTGCCAGTATAAATGCCAAAGAATGCGTCATGCAAGGGTTACACAGCTTTAAAAGAGTATAACTTTGGAACGGTGAGGGCAAATTAAATTTTGTTTGTTTTGGAATGCATTTTAAAATCTACCCATCTTTTTAACTGCATCACTAGTTTTTTTGATTTTCATAGAAATTTTCAGTTATAATGCGTTTTTTACAAAATTTATGCAAAATTTACCAACAAAATGTAATATATGGTACCTAAATGAGCAAAAACATAGCCAAAACTTATCGTTTATGCTCATAAAAGTAAAATTTGGACATTTTTCTATAAAAATGTTGATTCGAAAACTAAGAAAATCGTGGTTATTGACCAAGTAAAGTTTTGGGGAAAATTCGACATGCGCGACCTCTAAACGATTTCCAAAAAATCTGAAAAAAAAACTCAAAAATATTTACCCCTATAAGCTTTCAGAAAATTCAAACAAAAATTGTTTTTGGTACACACTATTGTAGAGGGTACACAGAGAAAAAAAATATGCAAAAGCTACTTCAACTTATACACAGTGTTTAGTGAGATTGAAGTACTTTTGAATAGCATAACATATCATTTTAAAATAGGTTGCGAAAGGCTCTGTGAAATTAGACCGCCTGAATTTAGGCCGCGGTGCATTTTACATGGCGATCTGATTTCATTCTGCAAAATGAATTTAGACCGCCATCACAAAATTAAGTTAGACAGCGCGCTCTCTACACGCATAAAATCGCGGGATTTTTAAAAACAAAAATTTTGTCTACGGTGGGTGTGGAAATGAGTTTAAAAGTATCTATCCACAATCTGTTCAAACAACAAACATTGCAGAACTAGACCGCGCGGTCCAATTTCATTTTGTGATGGCGGTCTAAATTCATTTTGCATAATGTAATAATGCCGCGCGGTCTAATTTCATTTTGTGATGGCGTTCTAATTTCATTACTCAGAATGCAATTAGACTGCCGACCGCGCTCTTAGTTCACGCGGTCTAATTTTTTTTTTTTTTTACTTAAAAAAAAAACAAAGTTTATTTCGAAAATCCGTTTTTCTTTCTGTTAGAATTGAACGTTGGCATTCTTGCATTTTGTAATTGACTTTTGGTTCAATTTCGGAGATGTGAGATTGGTTTTTTGTACTCTATATTCTAAATTAGTTTAGTATATAAATTAAACTATATTAATTTGAATACCACATAAAACTATAGCCACACGAAAAGTTTGATCACAAAAGAAAAAAAAGTACATTTAACCCAAGTACTTAAGAAATATATTTATATATAAAAGTTAGCTCTAGGTGAGGTTACAAGAACTGCTGCAGCTGTTCAGTGGTTTGCTCTGGCCGAGTTTGATGGTGTTCTCGCCCACGTCTTGAACCATATTGTCATCATGTTGGCGCTTCAGTTCTGTTGCCAGACTGCGAAAGGCACATTCAACATTCATATTCTCCTTGGCCGATGTCTCCATGACGAATAATATTTCAGGTATATATTGACAGATTTGGCGCGCCTCTTCAAAATCAACTTCGCGCTCCTCGTCCATATCACATTTGTTGCCAATCAAAATGATTAGCACATTGGAAGCTGTATATCGACGCACCTCTTCAATCCATTTTTGGAGATTCGAGAAGGAAGAACGGTTTGTGATATCATAGACTATTAAGACCCCGTTGGCTCCGCGATAATAGCTCCCTGTGATGGTACGAAAACGTTCCTGGCCAGCCGTGTCCCAGATTTGTAGATTGACCTGTTTCCCCTTTACTGCAATAGATTTCATGGAAAAGTCAACTCCTATGGTATATCCATGTCGATCCACATAATTTCCAGTCTTGAATCTTTCTACTATGCACGTCTTCCCCGTCCCACAGTCGCCAATTAACACAATTTTAAAGAGAAAATCAAAATTCTCTTCATTGGGCAATGCCATAAGAGTCTGTGGATTCCGGGCGGTCATTTCAGGAAATGGAGCCAATGGGAATGAAATTTTGTAGTTTGTTGTTTATAACGAAGAAAGATGAATGTTAGATCATAAAAAAAAAATTTTCAGCAAAAATATTTTGTCGGTTTTTATCAATGGACGTGAATCCTTTGTGACGCACGCTACATTTTTCCATCATTTTATTTATGCGTTTTATATTATAGTGCAACACAAAACTTGCAGTTAATTGCAATCACATGGTTTCTTATGGTTTCGGATGCATTCCTTTTTTACCCTTTGTATTAGATTTTAGATAGCAAAAGTTTTATCAAAAAAAAAATATGCAATATTAATGTCAAAATGAGAAAAACTGCGCTATCGCGGCAATGAAACCGAAAATTTTTAAACGGGCTATGAATAAATTTAAGATTGGCTCACATTAGTTCAATTTAATTGTTTCCCTATGAAAATATGAGATAACATAGTGTTTTTTACCACTTTTAATTATTTGGTTTTGGTGAACTGTTTCTGGAAGTTGCCTATATATAATATATTATAGCATTTAAACATCGGCCGCAAATTATTATAGCATGTTAAATAAGATTGGCTACAACATCCATTAAGGGCCAAGCCGAGATTGAATTTATTATGGCAGCTGCAAATTGCACAAGCTTACAAGATTTTGCTCCAGAGATATTTGGGTAGTCTTGTCTTGACCAAAGTTCGTTTATATTTTTATACTTATGGAGTTTATGCAAAAGTATGTGATAGGGAGAATTTTTCCGGCTTTTTTAAATTTTGAATAATAGGTGCGTATATGCATTTGATTTGCTTATACGCACAGAAATTAAGCGTAGTGTGCGTATGCCTCAAATATTAAACGTAGTGTGCGTACTTTTGTAGTATACGTCAGCGTAGTTGAAATACATATACGTACTTTTTTCAAAATGCGTATTGAAGTACGCATTGAAGCATTGAAGCATTGAAGCATTGACGGATATAGCACCTCAAGCTGTAGCAGGGGAATGAAAAAGAAGTAGAAAGACAATCCACTCTTGATTAAGATTCATCGAAAAAAAAACCTACAATACTACTACGTCTTTTCAGCCAAATCGAACTACAACTTCGAGAACTAAGCATGTAAAGAAAAAATAAAATAAAGAAGATAAAATAAGATGTGGTCCGATGGAATCTTTACAACAGAATAACTATATTTCTACAATAATGTTACAAGTTACAAAGTTACAAAGTTTCACAAAAAAGTCATGGATTGCTTGATTTTATATTTTCACAGTATTGTAGCTGCAAGTCGGTCACGAAATACAGGAGGTTCTGACGACCGCGTGGCCCGATGAGGATGACGATTTATAAGCAAAAGTAACAGCTGACGACACATAAAAATATAGCAACTCAAGCTGTAGCAGGCGGCAGAAAGAAGAAATAGAAAGACAATCCACTCTTGATTAAGAATAGTTAATTTGTTTTTCAACATTTTACAAGATCAGCAAAAATATTATGTATTACAATTTATTCCAAATTAAATGCACGCTAAGAATCACACAAACAAATAACGTTCTAACTGAATGATCGTATTACTAATCTAAGGGCCGATTTCTCAGCTTCATAATAGCTGCTATGTGTCGGATAAACTTTCAATTTCCTCTGCTATTTGTTAGCTTATGGCAGCGGTGGGCATGAAATTTGAGTTTGGGACCAGCCTAACAACAACAACAGAAAAAACAATTGTTATTAGAGAGTCTCGGTAGCCCAAAATGCACCTGTTGCGCCGTCTGTGTGCGCTTCATGTAGGCGACATGCTCCGATTCGCATTGACTTTGTTGTTGTTCACAATTTGAAGCGAGTTAATTGGAACAATTGCCGAAAAACAAATTTCGGAGCAATGGGAGCAAGGGCTTGCCCACCGCTAGTTTATGGGACAGATGTATATATATGGGACAGCTCTATGTAGAAGATAAGTTGAATAAACTAATAGCGACTCCGACACGAGACGTCAAAGCAGCCACAATTATTAAGTTTGGTACTCTGGCAGCAGCCGGCCAAAACCAAAAGCCGTTTAAATTTCCAAACTATTTTTGTTTTTAAATTGCATTCTTATCAAATTAAGGTTTTTTTCCATTTTTCTATACCAAGAAGACACATATGGGTATTTCCATTATGTCGGTATGGTACCTAAATGAGCAAAAACATAGCCAAAACTTATCGTTTATGCTCATAAAAGTAAAATTTTGACATTTTTCTTTAAAGATGTTGATTTGAAAACTAAGAAAATTGTGGTTATTGACCAAGTCAAATTCTCTAAACGTTTTCCAAAAAATCTGAAAAAAAATCTCAAAAATATTTACCCCTATAAGCTTTCAGAAAATGCCTGAGCACCGTACACAAAGAAAAACAAGAAAGTCGGTCAAGCCCGACCATAACATACTCTGTACCCTTACACTCGCATTTGCACACGAGTCAAACGGCCAGTTAACACCCCGCACCCCCGCCACCCATAACCACAACGTTCCGTTCAAGAGAAGCAATCTTAGTAGAGAGAGAGAGAGAGAGAAACTATTAGAGCGCACAACGTGGTGCGCTCACTAAGTTTCTCTCTCTCTCTCTCTCTCTTTACTAAGATTGCCTCAAAATTATTTATCGAATTGCTGAAGGAATGATAAAAATCGGAAAACTTTTACGATTTCAACCTGGTTTTTGCACCAAATTTGGACTGGCTAGAGCATGGCTGTAAAACAGGTTTTGTAATGATATTTGTGAATTGGTACTGAACCGGTAAAGAATCGTTTCTGAAATGCATTTTGTAAAGATTTTTAATTTCTTACGCATCGGGATTGCACCAGTTCTGAATTGGTATTGAACTGGCTAAGCATCGGTTCTAGATCGTGTTCGTAACGAGCTGTAATTAGTTTTGAACCGGTTAAGCATCAATTCTTAAACAGGTTTTGTAACGATTCATAACTGCTTTCACATTGGTATTGCACCGGTTAAAAATCGGTTGTAAAACCAAACTAAAACTGTTCTACCAATTAAAAAAAATCGTTACAAAACCGGTTAAGTATTGGTTCTGATATGGTATCGATGTTGCACGAGTTTTGAATTGGTATTGAACCGATTAAGAATCGGTTGTGAGACGGGTTTTGTAATGAATTTGCATAAGTATTGAACCAGTTAAGAATCGTTACTGAAAGGGGTTTTGTAACGATTCTTAATTGCTTACGCAACGGTATTGAACCGGTTAAAAATAGGTTCGGAATCGGGTTTTGTTAACGAGTTTTAAATGCTTTTGCATCGGTATTGAATCAATTCTAAATTGTTATTGAACCGGTTAAGAATCAGGTTTTAATTAGTATTGAACCAATTAGGAATCGGGTTTGAAACAGGTTTCGGAACGATTTTTAATTGCATTCGCCTTGCTACTGCACCGGCTCTAAATTGCTATTGAATCGGTTAAGAATCGCTATCGAATTGGTTCTGAAACGGTTTTCGAGTGATGTTTGATGGCAAATGCAAGGACAGAATGAGCCACTACATGCCTAGAGCACAGCAAAATAGCTAAAAGTGGCCACTAATTAGTCCGCTCCTAAAATTCCAAAAAATCGAATATCTATATTGTGTCATCGTTGTCGATGTCAGCACTTGGACTCCTTTAACTTTTTTGTTTTTTTTTTTTTTTGTTTTGGTTAGTGCAAACTTTTTCGATTATATGCTCGTAAAAGTTTCTGCTTATGCGGGTGTGTTTGTGTGTGTGTGTGTGCTTGCCCCAAACCGCAATTTAACCGCACAACTAGAACAGCAACAACAACAACAACAGCTGCAGAAAACCTCTCATTTTGGTATTGGGAAAGGGATAAAGAGCGAGGCAACCCGTAAGCAAAGCACAAAACCGAAAAAGCAGCCCGTAAACAAGCAATAAAATTGTAAAAAAAAAGGACAACGGCAAGCGTTTGCCACCAATTGGCATTGTCAAAGGGTCATACATACACACACACACACACGCACGCACTTTGCCCCTGGATCCTTGTCTCGATAGTTTTCCCCCTTTTGCATAGTTTCTGCCAGAGCAAGAAAACGATGGAGAAAAAGGCCAAGAGTTGGCCACAATGTCAGTTGAGAGCAACTAGGTGGGTCAGCACAGTGGATGTAACAGTTTAAACAGATAAAAAAGGGGGCATAATAATTTCGCATTCTTGGCTTACAACTCGGGTTTAAAGTTGTGAGAAACTTTGCTTATAACTCCACTTCCAAATCTTGTTTAAAAAATGCTTATATCGAGGGATTCCCCCACTGTGCCTAGAACACGCATCCTTTGTTCACACTTCTTGTATGTATGTATGTGTGCGAGCATTTGGCATGTCCTGCCATTGTAATCATAAATATTTTAATCAAGCAGCTAATAACCCAAGCAATTTGTGCATTTCTAAGCGGCAACCGGACGACTTGTCCACTTAATTGAATAACACCTGAATGGCACTCCATCATCATTTCCAGCTGAATTGTCAACTGAGCCACTTACACAGATTAGATGAATATCCTGGCGCCTGCCCACAGGCATTTTGCCGCAAATCTGGGCCAAAGCTGTGGCCAGAGCTGGGGCCATTAAAGAATTAACAATGAACTACAAAGTCTTGTCTCTAGGCAAGAACTTTGTATCACGTGCCACATGTTGCAGATGCAACTCTGTGTGTGTGTGTTGATTATATGCAACAGCTGACCGCAAAAATGTATAATTAATTCAATTAATGAAATATTTTAAAATCATAAAAGCTGACAGCATCAACCAAACCCACCGAACCGAACTGTATCGACCACACTTCCTACCACCACTCCGCGCTAAACCTCATCCCAGTGGACCGCAGTTCGACTAAAAGCAATCAACGTCAGGCTGCCCGCAATTGGTGGAGGTGGAGGTGGAGGATGGATGACAAGGCGGGTTGGTGTCGCGTCTGAGTGTGGTTGGATGACTGAGTGACAGTGGCATGTAATTTGATTTTGGTCGCCAGTCATTTATGACCACAGCGTCTGACTTTTAATGCCAGTTTACTACCCGGAAATGAGCAATGTACGAGAGTTGCCAGATCAGCCCCCCATTTAGCATAACTTGGAAACACTTGCTTGTAAACTTCGCTCATAATTCTCTCATTAAACGCTCAAGCATTTAGCACTTTCAATATTTAACGAATCTTGCATTTTGCATGAATTTAATTTACTTACAAAAGATTGCCAAAGACAAAATCACTGAAAGTGTCAAAAAGTGCGAACTGACGACGGAGTGTGGACAACTTTTTGCAGTTGACAAAGTGTCGCCGGAAGTTTCGATTTATAATTAGCATGACACACACTCCAAAGTGAAAAACTGCAGAGATGTCTGGTGAAAAATGCAAACTTTGGCCTCGACTTTGCAAAAGTTTGGAGTTGGAGTCGGGCAGACAAGAATCAATATTTCCGCAGGGCATTTAGCGGGTGAGTGGGTAAGCAGCAGGAGCAGCAGCAGCAGCAGCAGCCGCTTGCCACCCCACCCAATTCTCGCCATAGACAAAGTTTGCAATTTTCGTACCTCAATTGGTTTTTGTGCTGGCGACGACGGGCGGCGTCTTGAAGATGGAAAGAGGCCAACCGGAAATGGTTAGCGAAGAGAAGTTCTAGTTGAAATACCCTCTAGAACGATGTTGCGTATATTTTTGTTTTGTTTAAACTATGGGTTTGAGTTTGAGATTTGAAAAAACTGTTAAATCTTTAGAACAAAACGGAATCCATTCAAAAAATCTTTATATGAGTTATCGATAACTATAGCAAGCGATTAACCATGAAGAAGATTCCCAGAAAAAGTAAGGTTGTCGGATATTTAGAGAATATCTAAGTCGATATTGAAAAAGTATAATTTCGATATTGATATTATTATCGATATTTTTGATCTTTTCAACAAACAAAGTCAAAATTTTATTATTTTTAAAAACTACATTGCGCTCAAAATCTAAAGAACGGAGCTCCAAAATACGTAAAAAAACAAAGATTTAGAAACGATTTCTCTTCTTCCGGATAGCTGCTATGTGTCAGATAAACTTACAATTTACTCTGTTATTTGTTGGATTTTGTAAAAGATAGCTCTATGTAGTAGATGTGAAAATGTTCCTAAATGCATTTTTATAAGTTAAAAAAACTAGCAAGTTTTAGTCGGCTCGAGGTCATATTATATTTGCACATAGGTTTAAACATGAACACACATCACTGTCGGTTGCTGTCGGTTTTTGCACTTATGTTGACTTGAAATTCTCAAGCAGTCAAAGCAATGCTGTCTGCTGATTTGCAGTCGATGGGCAAATACTACTGAAGATAGATTCCCGGTTGGGGGTACTTGAAACAACTGTATAGTGGACCAGTCTCCTTTGTGGTATTGTGTGAAAACATAACATGATCTCGAGCCGGCTTAAACTTGCTAGTCTTATTATTACAAAGGTCCTAAAAGCAGTCACGATCATTCAGATCAAAAGAAGTTGTAAAAACTTATTTATGTGCTTATCAGATATGTTGTCAATTTCATTTCCACAAACATTTTGTGATTTGAAACCGGTTAAAGTACCTAGATTTGGACACTAAGTCACAACACTTTTGTGGAAGTGGAATTGAGAGCATGGCTATATATAGAAAACATATTTCTCATGTATAAAACGTAGAGATAAAATTGTTTGGGTTGTAAGTAATTTGGAGCACATACACAGATTAAAAAGGCGATCTAAAATCAAGTCCAAAAAAATTGATTTGATCTCGACCTTCGGATTGAAATTTCAAGTTCGAGTCGTACTAGATTCACTTGAATCAAGCACGAAAGGATTGGAACAATCCTAAAAGGCTTGGATCAATCCGAATAGGATCATTTCAAGTACGGATCCTACTTGAAAATCAAATGATCCTGACTCGAGATTGAAGTAAGTACGGAATTCCACTGTCAAAGCGAAAGAGCGAAAAGAAACTGAGACTGAAAAGTTCTCTCAGGCTAAATGGGTACACACACGTATACAAATTTTTCTGTCAGCACAGCAGTTATTGATGGTGTGAGTTTTTTGCGCTAACCGTTGCCTTGGAATTCCCTACCAGCTATTGCACTTCCAGCATGAGAAGGTAGCTGCTGAATTGCAGTAGCCTCCATTGAAATGTTGTTTGCGTAATTTTTTTACAGTTGTATGTAAACTAATGACCTCGAGCCGGCTAGAACTTGCTGGTTTGATAATCAAAAAGGTCGTTAAAAAAGTAGCACGGAGTTCTTTTGAGTTGCATTTTTGGGATCAAAATGAGTTTTAACATCGAGCTAAAGTCAATCTCATGTCATTTTTGATGCAATCATTTTTCGGATTGGATGTAGTTCGAGTATCGAGCTCAATTTAATCTCGGGTACATTTTCACCAAGCCGACTTCGAGATCAAATCAAGTACAAATATCGAGCTTAAGTCAATATTGGAACTTCTTGATTGGATCCGACTGAGGGATCTAAGCGAGCTCGAAGCTAAAGTCGGGGTCAAGACAAGAATTCCGGGATTGAAAATTCCGTAATCAAATCAATTCTTCTCGTACTTGGTTTGAGAAAATCCGGGCTTGACCGACTTCATTGAATTGATTTCAGCCACAGATATCACGAATTTTTTTCTTCTGTTTAGTATCCAAAAGAATTCACTCAGTAAACCTCTCTATTTGTTCAGTGATATCGCCATGGAAATATATTCGATAATGATATATCGTCTTTTCTAACAAAAATATCGATATTTTTATATATCAATTACTATTTCCGGCATTCCTACTGTCCATCCGTTTAAAAAAAGATATCTCAGAATTGGGTGAGTAGGCTAGATGATTTATCATTTTCATTCATTCATTTTCTGAACAACTTTTGTACTTGTTAACTCTGTTTCGGAACCGGTGTTGAATCAGTAAAATGTCTAACACACACATTATCAACCTAAAGACCAATTTTCCAGTTCATAGCTTAAATAATTTCTAAAATATAGCTTTAAACCGGTTTTAAAGCGCTTTCGAGCAGGTTTTCAGACTTGATACATAGCCTATGAGTCTTTTCTGATTGATATCAATAAGCTGTACAAATTTCGTGGAGATCGGTTGAGCGCCTTAGACGCCAATAAGGAACAATCAATTATGACACATAAATGTACATTTTCAAATTAGGTAATTCCACAAGAAATTTCATTGAACACACTTACGCTGACTTATGCTGTCTGCTAATTTGCAGTCGATGGGCAAATACTACTGAAGATAGAACTGGGAGTTTCTTAAACCGATTGTATAGTCGACCAGCCTCCTTTGTGGTGTTATGTGCCGTATCACCAAAATATATTCGATAACAGATACATTGCCTTAGAAAAATATTCGATAATGATATATCGACTTTTTGAATAAAAATATCAATATTTTTATATACAGAAATTATAAATTATAATTAATTATTATATTTTATTAGAAGTGGATATTTCACGGTGGATAGTGTTTTCTCACTAACAGCAACTGCAAAGTTCTATCTGGAAAGAAAACAAAAGATGTAACTATGCTTTGTCGATTTCAAAGCCGGTTTCGATACAGTAAACAGAACAAACTTATTGCTTAAGATCAGCCGGTTAGAAGTCTCGTCAAAAATGCTTAGCTTGATTCGCAATTTGTACTCTAAAAACATAGCTGCCGTGTGGAATGGAGAACAGCTCTCAGATTGGCTGGACAACAACACAGGGGTTAAACAAGGGTGTCTACTCAGTCCACTGCTTTTTTCACTCTATATAAACGACATAACAAATGTTCTTCCAGGTGGTATCACCTTTGCCAATAATACCATAAAAGTTTTATTGTATGCTGATGACATGGTGATAATGGCAGTCACTTCATAAAGAAAATCTTTCAATTGTTCAGACCCACCCGACCAAAAGTTCGCGCGCGAGTTCAAAGCGAATGAAAAGCCAACAAAACCTTCGTTTACGAATTCGCTAGACATTCGTTTATGATACTTGTGTCGCTCAGTTTGTGGCAGGCAAACATTCGTACGCGAACAATCGCAATCGAATTCGCGCGCGAATGTTGAAGCGAAAGATTTACGAGTTTCATTTTCACTCGTTCCTAAAATTAATATTCTAATAAAACTAGAACTAATTGTACATTTTTTTAAAAAAATATTTATTTAAATTCATCGCCTTGCCTCCCATTGCAGCTGCTGCCACGCATTTTATTTTCTTAATGAAAATGCTTTGTTTTGCGTATAAAAAGTAGTTGCTTCCTTTTATTTGACATAATTTCAACGCTAAAACAATTAACAAATACACAATAACACTTAAGACAAAACAATCATGAACCCTTAAACTACATAAAACCATAATTGAATACCGATTAATTGATTGACGCTCGGCAGTTTGCTAAGCCAAATTAGAATGACGCCGGCCTAAGTATAAAGGCTTCAAATACATCCTGAAAATGCAAGGTCAAAGTCCAGCAAACGACGGCAACGCGGCGTCATTTTCTACCTGCTGCAGAGAGAAGCAAGATAAAAGGGAACTCACAAAGAGTTTCGCTAAAACTAAACAAAATACGAATAATGTTCTTCGCGAAACTTTCGCTTGATGCGAACCTTCGCTTGTGTGTCGTGTGGGGAAGTACACCTAACTCCGCAATTCACCTTGAAACCGAACGGTCGCTGTTACACACTGAAGCATTGCAGACGCACTTCTCATATATTAGAAAAATAATGAGGATGTCGGATAGTAAGCTACCAAAAATAATTGCAAAATATCTGCAAAGCGGTACAAGTCAGTTTTTTGAAAAAATAACAGTGCCAAAAGAACATAGAATAGCTCTAGATCTATCAGACTGAAGCACATGAGATTTAGCGCATATGAAAATTATAGATGAAATCAACCGCGCAGCTATCAGGATGTTTGAATCTCAGGCCAGTCAAAGCTCTACGAGAGCTATGTATAAAACTTAGAAAGCTATGTACATCTAAAAAGATCGCAACTAACACATCAGGAAACCATAAACATTTTAAATGGATCGAACTGGACTGCACTCGCGAACTATATAAAACATGCACTAAACTCGTACACTTTATTTTTAGTTAAATCATATTAAAGACCAAGCAATGTGCTGTAATAGGGCATTTTATTAGAAATTTACTAGAAATTATTTTTCATCACTACCAAAAAGTATGATAAAAGTTTTCTAAAAAAAACAAATTCCAAGAAAGTCCCTTAGAAAGCGAAATCAACAACTAGACAGAAACGGAACTGAGTTTGAAATTTGAGTTTAGGATTAGGGCTGAAAACCGGTTATGATCCAAACCGATTTGAATCGAACCTTAAATCAAACCAGATTTGAGAAAATTGCTTAGCCTGACTTGATATAGCAAATTAATGGTCAGTTAACGCAGCGATATACATAATCCACATAGTGGTTGAAGGTGCTGAAAATAAAATAGTGTTTAGCTAAATAAATTACAAATTTTTCTAGAAATATTATTATTTATAATTTATCATGATATTTTTGTTGTGTATAAACAGGTTAAGATACTCGAAATCTTCACATAAATAATTATATTATAATAAAAGACGTTAATATAGTATAACTATAATATAATATATGAAAAAGAGCCAATTACTCGGAATTTCTGTTGAATTTACTCGTTTTTCAGGAACTTAGCATACTGTTAAAATTCGATTATAATGGAAGGGGATTCCTTGACAAAAAGTCTACATGAGCCATTCGCTTTTCTTCTTTTTATTCAATATAAAAACTAAAGGTTTGTCAATACGCTCACCAACGGTATACTCTTGAAATCATATTGATTTGAGTGCGCGAAGCCTTCAAAGAATTACAATCAGTTTAAACCACAAAATCGCGGATAACTCTGTGACACATTTTTGAACTCAGTAAAGTTAATAACGTCCAGACCAAAAAAAAATCTGAAAGTGTGTGATGGTAGTATAAAAATCCTGTCTTGGTTTGGTCTCATCAGCTGCCGTTTTCTTTTTATTGCACTTTGAACTTTTTAGCTTCAGAGTAGGACTAACGATTCCATATCTCGTAAACTATTTTGAATTTTGCTTTTAAATCTTCAACAAAGTTTCTGCTCTTTTATTTATTTATTTATTTAGAGTTGACAAAAAAAAGGCTGTATACGAAAATGTATATGCGTTACAAAAATCTGTATGAGCTAATGAAGCCTATCAAAGAAAATCTAATAAAATTACAAAATAAACTAATAACGACTCCGACACGGTGTGGGAATTTTATTTGCCCGTCCGGCCAGCTATGCCCCTATTCACAGCCAATTGTAGTCAGAGACGTTATTAGAGCTAACAAAAACTTTAATAATATAGAGATCGAGAAGAGGGAGAGAGAGAGAAAGAGAAAGAGAGAGAAAAAACCAAAACCTATAGTTATGTAGGAACAAAGGAGAAAAAAATAAGATAATATATTAAATTAAAATAAAACTGAGATAGAGAGAAAAATACCTTAAAGTAAACTTTAAAAATAAAAAATTTATACGTAAAACTTAAAACTAAATAACCGGAAAATCTCTGACCCGGTGGGGGAGGATTTTTTAGCCAGTCCGACAAGCTATGCCCCTACTCACAGCTGGGAGTGGTCAGAGATTTCCCCGGAGATAATTATAGAGAGACGTTTTTAGAGAGAAGAGAGAGTGATCTGTTGAGAGCAAGTGATAGAGATCATTGTAATTTTGACATAAGACCCGAAAACGATTCTGCTGGGCATAATCAGTTGTGCATCTGGGCAAGATTAAAGGTAAATAGTTTCTAGTTGGCCTAGAAGGAACGGAAAAGTTAAGGCGACCTAAGAGTTCGGTGGAATCTACATCACTAATGATTAACTTATGAAGAAAAGAAACGCCTAGGACTGTTCTATTATTAGCTAACGAAGGAAGGTTAATAAGCAAGAGTCTGCTGGAGTACGATGGCAGACGAAGGTTAGGGTCCCAATTTAGTCCACGAAGAGTAAAAAGCAAAAATACGATCGATATGCTTTTTATATTGCGGACACCAGACGGACGAGCAGTATTCAAATACAGGACGGACTAGAGCAGTGTACAGGAGCTTTGTGGTGTATGGATCATTGAATTCCTTCGACCAACGTTTAATGAATCCAAGTACACCATTCGCCCTATTAACAATAGAGGAGATATAAGGACTGAAACTCAATTTGGGGTCAAAAAGAATTCCAAGATCAACGACTGTAGATATTCGTTCCAAGGGTTCATTGCCAATTGTATAAATAGCCAGCGAAGGTTTGCAACGATGGATATACTTGATATACTGCACTTGGAGCAATTAAGGTATAAATCATTAATCAAGCACCAGGACTGCAAGGAGTTTAAATCATCTTGCAATCTAATGGAATCTGTCGGGTCATTGAAAGATAAAATAAGTTTAACGTCATCGGCATACATAAGTATCCGAGATTAAGATAGTATTGTGGGTAGGTCATTAATAAAAAGAGTACAAAACAAAGGACCAAGGTGACTACCTTGCGGTACACCGGACGTTACAGAGACGGGCTTTGAAGTGTCTGAACGTAATATAACTTTCACGGTTCTATTTTTTTAAATAGGACGAAATCCAGAGCAGAAAAGAGGCGGGAAATCCTAACCGATCAAGCTTATAGAGGAGAAGATCATGGTTTACAGAGTCAAAAGCCTTACTAAAGTCGGTGTAAATGACATCGGTTTGCTTTTTCTTAGGGAACCCATCATTAACCAATGAAGTAAATTGAAGCAAATTGGTCATAGTTGACCGACGCTTAATAAACCCGTGCTGGAAAGGTGATAAAATCGATTTGCAATAATGCTGCAAGGTGGAGGTTATAATCTCTTCAAATAATTTAGGAATAGCGGAGAGCTTAGCTATGCCTCTGTAATTGGAAATATCAGATTTTCCTCTTTTTTTATGAAGAGGAATGATATAGGACTCTTTTAAAAGAGTTGGAAAGACTGAAGAATCGAGTGATAGATTGAAAATCTTAAGCAAAGGTTTGCATAAGGAACTACAGCCTGACCTCCAAAACATTTCTTTGTAGCAAATCAAAAAAATTAATTCTTAAACTTCTTTCTTCTTCTTCTTTTTAAAAAAATAGTTTTTTAATTATTATATTTCAATTTTTGATTTAAAAATTAATAATTACTCGTCAATTTTTATAAAATAAATTGAAAATAAAAATTGAATTCAAATATCTTTTGATCCCGATCATATATCGACCTATATATATGATCTACGCAATAATACCTTACAGTTCATATATAATATGTATGTACAAATGTATGTACATAAAAGGTAATTCTTTTACAAACCGAACGGTTTTAAAACTCACCATTTTTGATTTGAATAAAAAAAAATCCGAAATGAAATGTCGATATGCCCACCAAAACGTAATTTGCGATTTTGCACAAAATTTTGTTGTTAATTTTATAAACAATTTCAAAAATCTACTTAAATGAAAAAATTGAAAAAAAAGGGTTTTTAAAAAATTGATTTCTTAGGTTCGTTTCGTACGTCGCTATTAAAATCATAATTTAACATCCTTTTAAGTTAAATAATATTAAGTCATTGTTGCTAAATGTTTATATATAATTTTTCAAAATACAAATGCATTTACATATGTATGTATGTTTGTATATGTATATTAAGACTTTAATTTATTTATTGATTGATTGTCCAGATAGGTTGCATCTTAAATCTGTCATAACTAATTTAAGAGCTGAAAATGCCCTTTCCACTGAAACTTAGGTAGCAGGCACAGAATGCAGTACCTTATCCAGACGGTACAGATTTGGATACGTGAATTTTTTGTCTTCCCAATAGCTCATAATGTCCATGTTCAGATCTATTGGCTTTGGCGAATATCCATCAATTTCTGTTGAAGCCATTTTGAGCTCCGGTTCGTCCTCTTCCTCAGACTCTTCACATTCAGATCTCATCTCAATAGAATTTAAAAATGTATGCAAAAGTGAGCATGTGCTCTCCGGTTGAGTCGACGTTGTCTCTGAGGATTTTAATGAAATCCGTTTCACACTATTAGTGTTCTCCTAATAAACAAAAAAAAAAACATAATAATTAGTTGTCATGTTAATATGAAGAGGTTCATTGAGGAATTAGGGCAAGTATTTGGCGCACCAATCCTACCAAATGATTTTTGGCTGCCGCCTGCTGAAGAGGATTCTGAAGAAGTATTCGCCGAATTCTGGGATTCAAATAAATCGCAGAGAGAATAACTTCATTAGTTGCAAAACTAAGTACCGACTACTGATTCTTCTTCTTTATTGGCCCGATAGTTGCAACACAACCGCTTGAGGGTCTCGGTTTCTGCTATGAATGCCCTCCACTCGCTTCTGTTTTGTGCGAGCTGGCACCAGTTGTTCACACCAAGGTTGGAAATGTCTTTCCGCCATAGCTCGCAAATAAGTGTTGACACTTTTTTCCATGCGTTCAGTCTCACTTAAAAACAGAAACATTCAAAACACACACGCTCTCTCACTGAGCAGAACACTTTTCTGCTCTGCTCATGTGTTTTCTGTTTCGTTAGTTCGCTTGAGCAAAACCAACGAGTCTGTCTGCCAATAACAACTGAGAGAGACACTTTTGAGCGAGAGCTCACCAAACAACTGTCTGCAAATGAGCAGAACACTAAAAGTGTCAGCAAAAAGTGTTATTTGTGTGTATTGTGGTAGGCCAACTTGTTGTGTTTGTTTTGTTTGGCGGTGGGGTTGTGTATGTGCAATGTTCATATACATAGATATTATATGTACATATGTACAAAATTAATTAATTATTAAAATTTAAAAATATTATTTAATTAAATGCGTTATAAGCTAGTTTATTTATGATTATTATTTATTAAGAATAAAGCTAAATAACTAACAAAAAATTTATTTTTACCGCACTTGGAGTGCTGCGGTTTTCATTTAAATTCATTTCATTTTATATAGGTTAATAACAATAATTATTTTTTCCATAATTAATTAATAATAATTAATAATTAATAATAATTATATTTCCAAATGACGCTGATTATATTTACAAAGATCGTTGACTGAGAAACACACACACAGGGGCCACACACACATTTAAAGAAGACACTTTTTACGCGTGCTCTCGGCAAAACGGTCAGTGAAAGACACGAGCAAAACAGAAACGAAAAAAGCGGTCTTTGGTTGAGAGAAACAGATATTGAGCAAAACAGAATTGAAAGTGTCTTCTAGCAACCGCTGTTCGTTGTGTCTGTAACAGAACAGTTTTACACAGACACGCTGATAGTGTTAACAGTTTTTTGCGAGCTCTGCTTTCCGCACTTGAGCATTCCATCTTAGTGGGAGGCGACCCCTCCATTTTTGTTCTCCCCTCGCGCCACTGTCCAATTCATCGCATTTCCTAAAGTGCGGTAACGTCCAATGAATATTTCTCGAGGACATTCACCAACTGGATATCAGCACCTTCTCTGTTGAGGGTGCGAACATTCCAGGTGCATATCCTCGAATCGTGGGTCGTTGTCAGAGAGGGTCCGTATCCGAGGCTTTGTTGTGGCAGTTTTCATTGAAACACCTACCATATATATTGTACCCCTTAAGGAGGGCTCGCCGCTCACGTTAGTCAGAAGCTTTGCTGATGCATTTCTCGAGGAGGTGTGACGCAGTAAGCCAGAATCACGCTGGGTTCGCCAAGTTGAACCGGTCAGCAGCTTTACCTCACTGCAAACACCCCCATTAGTTCCAGAAAATCTATGTATGACTAGAAATTTCTGGACGACCACCGACTACTGATTAGCGACCGCTTTTTTTCTCGTTTGCCCTGTTACTGCGACGCGATATAACACTTGCTTGTGTGTTGTTATTGTGTTTACGCTGGCTTTTATTGCTTTTCGCGCTGAATAACAGGCTGACCAAAGTACCACTAAATGTCCAACGCTGTCTTGAAGTGCTTGCTATAGCTGCAATATTTGAAAAAATATTTTTATTGCCTTTTGCGCCGAATAACAGGCCGGTCAAAGTTCCACTAAGTGTGCAAATCTTTTTAAACTGCTTGCAATTGCTTTTTAAACCATTTGTCACAACATAATCAAATCGTTTTATTGCTTTTTGAGGCGAAAACTGAGCTAGCTTGTTGCAAAAAATAAAATGCTTTTACAGCTTTTTCAAAAAACTTCTTTTTACTGACCCAAAAGCTCAGCTAAAATGCTCGCCATAGCTGCAATACCCGTTTCCCACAGTTAGCGTAACGTTTTGTTGGCTTGTTGGCTCTGTCGCGACTTTGGCTTCAAGGTTTTAATTACAACTTTCGACGCATTCTCGCCTTGAGACAGTTCTTGAGCGTTAGTCCGCCGACACCGCCTTCGACTCAGAAATCAATGAGAAGTGCGGACTCAGGCCCTAGAAATATGTTAGTCCCACTTTCCCCCTGCTATTCCAAGCAGCCCTGGAAAATCGAGCGTAAACTTTATCTGGCTTGAAGTCTTCAAGTGCGCCAAAGATTTTTGGGTTTTTATGTTAGTTTTAAGTTGCCTTTTTTTTTTTTGTTCACCCCCACCCCCCATTCCGCTCCTGCCCCACCATTTGCCTTGTCTTTCTTTTTCGGTCTGCAGCGGCATTTAAAACTTTATCTAGCGCTGGGACTGAGGCTTTATAGCTTTGCTTGGGAATTTTCCCTTGGCTTTTGCTTTTGGCAAAAATAATTTTATTACTTCTTTCACTTCCACGCTTCTTTAGCTCGTAGTTTTTGTAGTTTTTACTGCAAATTTAGTAGCACTTCCACCCTGCTAACTAGGGGGGATGTAGATCAATTATACACATGCATACAGATGTATGTACAATGAGAGAAACATGTGGGAAGGGCGTGAGATAGATAAATCTGCATATAAGCAATAATCAGTTCCCCCTTCTGTTATTTTTTTTTTTTTGTTGTTTACAATTCAAATTGAGTTGAGTTGTTTTTATTGCTAGGTAATCGAATTTCGAGCCAGAAAACAAAAGCTTCAAATGATCATCAATTGAGATGAATTGAAGAGCTTTGATATTATAATCAAATTAGAGATGTTCAGTTATCAGAGATGTTCGTGATACGAAAAAATTTTAATTCTATACAGAAGGAAAAATGAGCTCAGAAAATGAGTTGCCGTCAACTCATACCGAGAACGAAGTATTCATGATCCAAGTTTAACTTGATTGAAGAAAGTTGTTCTTAAAGTGAAAACATTTTACTACAAATGAAGAAACCTGTTCATGCATTGTTTTTGAAAACGTTTGAGCTCATCTTGAGTCCAATATTCTAAATTTTACCCTCTGTGTATGCTTAGAAATGGTAAAATTTTTGAGGAAAAAATTTGATGTTTTGCAAATTTGAGGTATCAAATAAGAAAGTTTATTGCGTAAGGTAAGGAATTGAAGTTAGAATTTGGGGTTGTCGTTTTACTTTTTTGGCTCATAACTTTTGTATCGTTCATCCGATATGTCTAGAAGGTTCGAACAATCTATCACTGTGGGAGATATGACTTTTTTCCAAATTGATCTGCCTGCAAGTATAAAATGTATATGTCTCATCGATGTCAAATCTCCATCTCTTACCATCTCTGAGATCTGTGCTTCATACAGACGGACAGACAGACATGGTTTTATCGACTCGGCTGTTGATGCTGATCAAAATATATATACTTTATAGGGCCCGACCCCTATGATTCCTTCTCCCTGTTACATACTTTTGCACAAACTTAATATACTCTGTTTACCTTTAGTACAGAGTGTTAAAATTGTTCTTGAAGTGGAAACATTGGCCGTATTCAGCAGAACAACTTGCTCCCTGATCAAGTATAAATTTGCAAAAATGTTCCTAGTGAACTCGAGTGAAGCGGCATTATAATAGCCAATTTGAGGTATCATGATGCAGGAGCATGTATCAAAGAAATAGTATGCTACTTTAAAGTGATACTGCTCCCTCCAACAGCGGAATCTATTCGATGCATCATTTTTTTCTGATACCTGCTCAGGGATCAATTATTCTGCTGTACTACAAAATGGGAAAAAACGTTCATGCACTGTTTTTGGAAACGTTTGTGCTCATCTGAGTCCAATGTTCGCGGTTTTTTCCCTCTGTGTGAGAACCAGGGATGCAAACCGGCTCTGAACCGAAACCGAACCGCTAATTCAGCTGATAATCCGAACCGTCGTCCTTTCGAAAATGCTGAACCGAACCGAAAACCACAAAGAAAAACGGTTCGGTTTGGTTCAGTTTACTGAAGAGTATTAAGACGTAAAGTGCTTACCTTCAGACAATGGAACTTGTAAATTTTGGAAATTTTATTAAATTTTCTAAAAAAGGTTTTGAACGGCTTTCGGTTACATAAAGTTTCGTAGATGGACCTCTAAAAAGGAGAACGAATTGATTCTTGGTTATGTTATGTTAATTGTTCACTTTGTAGATCGTTCCGGAGATCTCAGGTCTCAAGAGATCTCAGGTTACAAATGAGAACTGATGTCGGATTTGAGTTGAAATGTATTTAATGGAACAATAAAATGAGACAACCCAGTCGGACTTGACTGCATGCTAGAAGCACATCTGTTATAGTTCTTTTGTCACTAAGAAGTAGTTCCAAAGACATGCAATCTTCCATTCGCTTTTGTACTGGGGTGGTACGCAGCAGGAACTGTTCTAATAGAAGGGACGTTTGCATGTTATGCAGATTTTATGCCTTCCAACATACTGCAAAAGGAACGTGCTTGCAAAAAACGAACGATCGTTTATCGTTCCCATTTTGCGTTCCAATAGCAACGCGTGCTACATGCTTGCCATTAGAAGGGACGCATGCATGTTATGCAGACTTCTTCGCTTCTAACCCACTGCCAAAAGGAACGTGCATCCGTTTTCATACAGATTGTATGCCGTCTTTTATACTGAAAAAATTGGTAGTGCAATCTTCCTTGTAAAAAGAACAGTGCCAGATGGCATTCTTTTGGGAACCACGTTCCGCCAAGTCCGACTGGGAAAGTGTCACATACACTAAGAAAAAACTAGAACGAATAATTTGAGTACGAACGCTCTTGAAAAAAAAATTAGTCGCTCTTGAATTTTCAAGAATTTCGCTCTTGGAATCGTGATAAATTCGTTCTAAACGTTCTCAATTTGGTTTTTTATAGGCAAGGGGGGTGAGGGCAACTTAACTTTGAGAGAGTAGCGTTGGAGTCGCTCTCGCAGAGAGTGAGGGCGCATGCGCAGTTGGTCGTTGAGAGCAAGGCGTATTTAATAAGGTGGCAGCAGCGTCGACGTCGCGTTGCCTTACGAAAAATGAGAGAAAGAGAGCGAGAGCAAGAGAGTAATAAACTCAAAGAAATTTGTTGTCGCATACACATGTATACACACACACATATGAATTTTTCGAAACCGTAAGGCAACAGCAAAGAGGGCGACGTCGACGCTTCTGCCACCTTATTAAATACGCCTTGGTTGAGAGAATGAGAGCGCAGAGACTGAGAGCGCATGCGCAGTTTGTTGTTGTGCGATGCGTACGAAAGCGTTTATTTATAAGTGTGATTTCGTCGCGTCTTCTGGCTTAA
>JBAMBO010002464.1:0-27590 GCA_037044535.1 Lordiphosa magnipectinata
TCGCTGGCCAGCGGACGATGAAGTAGGTCAGAGCTAAAGTTCGTCGCTTTATTTTCACATAGCTTGCTCTTCCGTTCGCCCTTACGTCCGTCTGAGAAAAAACTGCTGCTGCAGGCAGATCAAGTTTTTTTTTTCAATTTTTGCCACGCCTGCTCCCGTCCCCGAAATCGTCATATTTCCCACAGTTTTGATGAAAGATTATTTTCATCGATTTTCACTTTCACGGTGTCAAAAGCACGAGTGACTTCGGCCACCAGTGGCGATGGGCCGGCCCTGCTGCGAGCGCACACCCACAGTTCGCTTTCGGGGACGGGAGCAGGCGTGGCAAAAATTGAAAAAAAAAGTTGATCTGCCTGCAAGTATGTATAATTAGTATTTGTCACATACATGTCAAACCTCTATCTCTTACCATCTTTGAGATCTCTTCGTTCATACGGACGGACAGACGGTCAGACGGACATGGCTATATCAACTCGGCTGTTGATGCTAATCAAGAATATATATAATTTATAGGGTCGGTGATGATTCCTTTTGGCTGTTATATACTTTTGCACAAACTTAATATACAGAGTATAAAAAAAACTCCTCAATGGACCGCGATGTATAATGATTTTTCGTGACGACATGATTTCGATGACATTCATGGTTCTTTTGAAGTTTGCGCTATCTCCATACAATGTGCATATACATATCTTTGATCATACATTCTTTTCAAAATAAGTTTGGGCACAAGTGCCCGAATTTTCCTAGTCAGGGTCTGGGTCGAGCAAGCTGTGCACAATTTGTTCAGAGTAAATTGTTGTTGGAAATGCTTGCACTATTGCCCAAGTGCCTATGTGCACATCAAAGTGAATACCCTAAATGTGTTTACTTTTCATGCTAGCCTGGCCATAAACCAGCTTGACAATAGTCTTACCAAAAGGCGACTTCAGCGTATTCACTCTATGGACCTTTCATTCCGAGAGCCAGGCTAGCATATAACTCCTTAATCCCCTCTCCTTCTTCCCACAAACCCCTATAGCATTCATAACCCACTCATTATCATTCTCATGATCACTGTCACCTTCATCCTCATTTCATTTCATTGCATTTCAACCTTATTCCCTCACAAGTTACACAATTGTTATAATCATAAACAATAATTCAACTAAATGGCTATGGTGGTTTGTGTCTCACAACAAATCAATCGATAGCCGCCAAACCGGCTTCAGAAAGGGCAAATCAATATCGGACTCTACTTTCGCTAGACTACCTGATATCATCCGCTCTTTCTACAAAAAAAACACTTTTTTATAACTTCCCTAGATTTTAATAAGGCATTCGACAAAATTGGCCCTAAAATTATAAACTACATCCTATGTTTTATGAGAAACCGAAAAATAACAGTTCACGTAAATGGCCACCTCTCATCGGTTTTACCACAACACAACGGAATCCCACAAGGACCTCCCCTCTCCGTATTCTTATTCCTAATAGCATTCAACAAGCTTAATAGAATCATTCACCCTCACAGAAACTTTAATTTTTACGCCTATGTAGATGACTACCTAATAGTTAAACAAGAAAGAAACTCGGTCAAGCCCGACTATAACATACTCTGCACCCTTTATGTCGTGTAAGGAAGCTTCTAGGCCGGGGTATATATCTCAGTCGCGCCTAGGGTCTTTTACAAGTAAATTTGTAAGAAGGTCTGGGACACCTGAGGGTTGGGGGGATCTCGGAACGTACACGTCCGAGTGATGTTGGCAACAGAAAGGGTAGAGTGTCTCACCGGTTCATTCCTGGTTCTGCCGCGTCCGCTTCTGGCCGGGGCGATCTTCAGACCAGCTTTATAAACTAACGGGACCGGCACGGAAAGGAATCTTAGACTCTGTCAGACGAGTTACGGGCGACAGAGCGGGAAGTAATCCACGTCTCTGTTTATCTTACTACGGACGGGTGAGCGGGAAGTAATCCACGTCTCTGTTGATCTAACTACGGTCGAAAGAGCGGGAAGTAATCCACGTCTCTGTTTAACTGACTACGGACGGGTGAGCGGGAAGTAATCCACGTCTCTGTTTAACTAACTACGGGCGAAAGAGCGGGAAGGGATCCACGACTCTGTTTAATTAACTACGAGCGAAAGAGCGGGAAGTAATCCACGTCTCTGTTTAGTTAACTAGGTTCCAAAGAGCGGGAAGGGATGCACGACTCTGTTTAACTAACTACGAGCGAAAGAGCGGGAAGTAATCCACGTCTCTGTTTAGTATAACTTAGGTTCATACAGAGCGGGAAGGGATCCACTATCTCTTACCATCTCTGAGATCTCTTAGTTCATACGGACGGACGGACAGACGGACAGACAGACAGACAGACGGACAGACGGACATGACTATATCGACTCGGCTGTTGATGCTGATCAAGAATATATATACTTTATAGGGTCGGAAATGATTCCTTCTCCCTGTAACATACTTTTGCACAAACTTAATATACTCTATGTACCTTCGGTACAGAGTATAAAAATGTATTTTGCAAAACCGAAAATCACGTTTTGGTAGAAGTATCGAGATCTAATTTCGAATTTTTTTTATTTAAATCGAAAATGGTGAATTTTAAAACCGTTCGGTTTCAATTTAATATAATTGAAATATATTTCTCTCCTTTTTCATTTCGATTTCGGTTGAGTGGGTGGACACTTTATTTTTGTTAACAAAATTAATCGTAATATTCTTTGTCTGAATCCAACACGCCCACACTAATAACTACAATAGAGTAATGCAACTTACTGCTCTCAAGGAATTGCGCTCACAATAATAACAGAAAATAAAGCTCGCGCTCTCTGAGTTGCATGCTGTCACTACTGCCCTAGTTTTGTATTATTAAATCATGGTAGTTTCTGACAGCAAATTAAAGTTGATCAATGCAACTCGCTTCGCTCAAAGCATTCACTATGCCATATTCTCGCATTGTTCATAGCAAGAAATATTATCGCTGCTCGCGTAGCATCGCTTATAGCGCGCACTCTGACATCAGCCTTGTCCTCCACACACTGAAAAACCAACCCCAACAACCACTTATTCTACCCTCTCAGCATCCGGCAAACCCTCCTAACCTCTTTGCCAAAAATAATAATTAATAATAATTAATAATAGTAATTAATAATAATTAATAATAATAATAATAATAATAATAATAATAATAATAATAATAATAATAATAATAATAATAATAATAATAATAATAATAATAATAATAATAATAATAATAATAATAATAATAATAATAATAATAATAATAATAATAATAATAATAATAATAATAACAATATTACATAACCGAAGATGCAGCCAAAACAGCAGTCCATTCCATTAACCTTCACAACAAGCCACAATATCTCTGACGTACAAAAATACATCAAACTCAACAGACAGTCACTACAAACAATTTTCTCTCACACCAACGACTTCTATAAAACCAACAACACCAATAAAACTAATATTCACACCTATGCCCAATTCAAACTATCCCGTTACGAACTTACAAGCGTTACCCGACTACGTTTGGGACACACAAATCTAACTCACTCACACTTAACAACACACCCAACACCCGACTCTTCTGCAATACGAATACCTCAGTCAAATACATACTCACCGATTGCCAACATATACAGAATTCCTATAGACAACCGCCCTCCACGCTATTTACAACCCAACCGCCGAAAATCTAACAAAAACAATACAATTTCTTAAAACACACAATCTTTTCAACTCATTGTAAATATCTTTATTACCGCTCAAAAAAAAACCAAAACACCATTATTGTAAACTACTCATTAATCATACATATTCCACATCTACACTATGAAATTAGCTTAAAGCCTTTGCTGCTATAGCTCTTAGTTTATTTATAATTTTACATTGTAAGTTAACTTTTTATAAATTTATAAATATATAAATTCAACAAAATTTAATAACTTTGTATATGCCAAGGAAAAATTATACAATTTAATGATTGTCCCCGTAGGGAAAAACAGAAAAAAAAAACTTTTCATGCTGACATATGGACTTATTTCATGCAAAAACAGTAATGTACCGACTATATTTTTGAAATTTTAGGCCACCAAATGTACTTATAATATTATATAATTCTACAAAGAACGACTGGCTGAATGCTTTCGTAATAGACACAAGCCCAAAAGGGAAAAGAGTAAGCAACTTTTACATGTTTCCACTAAGCTAAGTCATGATTTTGTGGGTTTTTAAACTGAACAGTTTTATTTGTTAACATTTAACATATTTTGCATTTTTCTTGCATTTGGTAAATTTTGCAAAAATTATAAATTTTGGAAATTTCGCTAGATGCGACAGTCTGGAGGATTTAAAATTTCCATTGTCGTTGTCGTCTTCTGATGTTAAGGTTGATTGAAACGGATCCGAAATATTGAATAAAATACTGAAACTTGACATAATAATGAACCAAAAAACACATCTGGTTGTTGAATTGTAACGTTGCGTAACGGTTTTACTGTAAGAAGAATATCAATTTAGCAAATTCTTCTCCTCAAAACCTCTGGGACTACTCACCCCTATTCTTGCTTGCCAATGATGTTGCTGATAGCTGTGAGGCTGGCTACATGGTCTTTGTTTCACCCAGCTTCTTCTCCTTAGTTGTCACGGTGTCCTTAAGGGATTGATTGATTTTATTGTTAAATTTCATTTTGAACTCAAAGGCGCGCATGCGCTGCGACTGCTTCAACGCTTCCTCCCGCTCAGTGTCCAGTTGCTTTAAGCATGGTTGCATACGAAAGCTGGTGACACCAACAAACCGGTTCTTGAACGTCATTTTGAATATATCGTGTAGGCGTAAGGTACGCAGGGATTGTACCAATTCGGTTAATGTATTCCACTTCGACATCGTAACGGTTACGCAAAAACGGATGAAAAATTTATTGCAAATAATGTAAGAAATTGGAAAAATATTTTTTGTTATTGCTATGGAAAAAGTGGAGATGTGTTTTCTTGACAACAGACTAAAGTTTAATGAAATTGTAACTGCTGCCTGCTACATACATTTGTTCAACTTTTTCGGCTTTTCATTAGGGACCACAATTTTTGTCATATTTCCAAGCTATTTCCAAGAGCATGCTGGTAGTTTGCCTCACCCTGTAATTACACAAAAATACTTGGGGGGGTTGGTTAGCAAAACCCACAGATTTAGTCTTTTATGGCCTCTCCATCCACCTTCGGCATAAAAAATATGTACAACAACAAATTACTCATTAAAAAATAAAAGTAGAACATTTTGAAAATTTGAATAATTTAAAAATGTTTCATGTTCCGCTTTAAAAACTCTCATACTGTACGCAAAAGGTGCAAATAATGAAATTCTTGAGCGCTGGGAGAAGGCGTGGCATGTGGCGCGACCTGCGCTTTGAATACCAAATAAATAAATGAAATGAATACTCCAAAAACTGGGTTTGTGCCAATTTCAAAGTGGGCAGTGGGAGCTGTCCTCCAGGGAGAGAGAGCTGGGGGGGCTGGGGGCGACCGGTGTTGTTGTCCGGGACACGTTGGATGTTCAATTTTTAGCAGCCACAATTTGAAATATTTTCTCTAGCATATTTGACAGACAGCTGAAGTTGCGGTGCTGGGAGTAAAGGACCCTGGACCCAGGACACACATTGCAATGGTCAGGATGCTCGACTCCTGAAGCCAGGAGCTGGCTCATCTCCCAGTTGGACCACATTCCCTTTGTTTATGTTTGAAAGTGTGAAAAGAGAATGTGAAGGACAACAAATGAAATGTTGTCCAGCCCACCTCCCGCCCGCTCACTGTGTTACGTGTTCAGCAGCAATGTGCACAATCGAGCGTAATAATGAAGTACGTTTTGATGCCCGTCCCAAAGGAGGCGGTTGCGGGGAGGGCGGGGGGGGGGGCGTGGCAGTCAACTACCTAACTAGAATGGACATGGACCCGAGGACATTTCTCGCTCAACTGTAAGCTTATGTGATTTTCGAGTTAAAAACAAAATTCTTACAGGAATGCTCCCCCCCCCCCCCCTCCCCCGACTGAACCGGCATCACGTGACCCCAACTCCCCCTTGGCATGACGAGACTTTTTGGTTTATTTTCCGTTTCGTTTTCTGGTTTTGTGTGCCTCGATTTGTTTGTCTGTTTATTTGTTGTGGGCAGCCCCACCTCCTGCTCCTGCCCATATGTGGGTGCACATTGTGTGAAATTCCTTGCTTCCACTTCATTTAGCAGTACCAAAAAAAAAAAAAAAAAAAGGACAATCGTCAGCACAACCAACGCCAAATTCACTCGACTTGACCATCATAGGGAAATATTTGGGTTTGTGTTTTTTTTTTGGTAAAGAGTTGAAGGAGCACCCGTAATTTTGTGGCTTACTCAATCGCTGGATTTGTGCAGTCATCTTATGATTTTACAAGTTTTTAAGCTAGACAACAGTTGTACCAATCTATGATTCTATACAGATACCTTCCATTTTGTGCTCAGATTCAAGGTAGCGTTTTTTTTCGCATCAATCCCCAGTGCTGAAAACACATGGCTTATGTTTGTGAAAGATATTGATATCAGTGCGAAATAACGAATCATCCAACCAAGGCTGGCCAGCTTTCACACTCAAACACTAGTGGTATTCCTGAAAGCGTTTTAGATTTGATTTAGATTTCGTGAAAAATATCCTTAAACTCTTTTAAAACTTCAGAGTAGCTAGTTTTAAGTGATGGATTTGATATGATGGATTTGTCCATTAATTATTAAAAATTTCTTTGGCAGTGAGCAGTTTTGCTCTAAACTCTGGAGGTAAAACACCTGCAAGCGCGAGCACTATGTGTTAAGGAGTGTATGTGTTGACCCCAGTTTGAAGGTCTTTTATGCTTCCGACTTTTAAGTTTGCGAAAGCTGTGATGGCAAATTTTTGTTTTGATCTTATAAAGCTTTTAAAAACATTTACTGGCTTAACTGTTGTCGCCATATTTAGTAATCTCATTCCATTTTTTGCTTTCTGCCTTAATATTTGGGTCTTTTGCTAGTTATTTGATGATATGATCCTTCCTAAAACCTTGATCTCTTGCTTTTGTTCTATAGCCAGATCAAGTTTTCAACGTTACTCACACTCATGGATAGAGGGATGAAGTTCATCAGCAAATTGGAAGACTTTAGTGTCATGATAGTAGTCCTCCGTTAACTTCCTTCTGAAAAAGTTAAAAATCCAAATGATTTAGACTTCACGAATATTCTACCATCTTATAATTTGTTTAAGAAAATTTAGGCTTAGGTCAAGACTGACACTTGCCACCACTTTTTTTTGCCACTTTTAGCATTTCACATGTGTTTATTTTCGTTTATGCACATTGCAGCCGATTTGTTTTTTCTGTATGCATACGTTCTGCAAGGTTAGATGTTGTGCTGATCCAGCCAGATATTCAACCTAATTATGATTATAGAATTTAGTGTCTTAGTCATAACAGGTATCAAAAATATCGGTCTAAACTTTCTATAATCATCTAAGTCTTTGCCTTTCTTTGGGACGGGTACAATTTTGACGACTCAACCATTCATTTGGAATACAGCAATTTTTCATAATCTTATTGAGTTCTTTGAGTAAGTTCACTTTCGTGTCCTTACTCAGATTCCTCAACATTTCAAAAGTGATACCATCAAAACCACCAGCAGTCCGTTTTTATACCCTTGCAAGGGGTATTATAATTTTGCCCAGAAGTTTGCAACGCATAGAAATATTCATTTCCGACCCCATAAACTATTTATATTCTTGATCAGGGGGACGAGCTGAGTTCATTGAGCTTTGTCCGTCCGTCTGTCTGTCTGTCCGTCTGTCTGTCTGTCTGTCCGTCTGTCTGTCTGTCCGTCTGTTTCTACGCAAACTAGTCTCTCAGTTTTAAAGCTATTGAGCTGAAATTTTGCACAGAGTCTTCTTTTTACTGCACGCTGCTAATATGTCGGAACCGACCGGTTCGGATCACTATATCTTATAGCTGCCATAGGAACCAACAGTCGAAAAATGGGTTTTAGTGAGAAAAACTTTTTTGTTTTCAATGTTAACGTGATTAACCTCGGTCATTAATAATATTATATGCTTTCAAACAGATTTGCAAATTTTGGTCAAAATCGGATGACTGTATCTTATAGCTGCCATAGGACCGATCGGTCGAACATGAGTCTTGGTAAAAAATTTGTTTGTTTAGTTTTGTTAGCGTCCTTAAACTCGCTGATGACTTATTTTATATGCTTTCAAATAGATTCGCAAAATTGGTCCGAAATCGGATGACTATATCTTAAGGCTGCCATAGGGCCGATCGGTCGGAAATTGAGTCTTAGTGAGAAAAACTTTTTTCAGGCGTTTATCTGTCGGAAAATAGGTTTTAGTTACAAAATTTTTTGATTTTTATGTAAGCGTTCTTAAGCTGTGACATTTGCATTTGCAAGGGTATAAAAACTTCGGCACAGACGAAGTTAGCTTGGCCTTCTCGTTTATATTGTAACATTTCTTCTAGATCATTAAAAGTAAAATCTTGTATACATTCAATATTGCTAAGTTTAGCTGTTTGAACAGCATCCACCGGCTTCCATAGGAATTGTTGAGGTGTTCTTGGTATTCTGCACTACAAGATAGATTAAAAGAATTCTGCTCCTGTGTATCAAAAGCTTTTAAGGCTTTGAATAACCTTCACGCTGTTTTTGCATTTAGTTGTATATTGATATCGTCAATTTTGTCTTTGGCTTTTCTAACTTCTGTTTTCCATTCTACTATCAGATTTACCGCATTCATATATGTTGACATTAATGATTCTCTTAATGCTTTGACTTGAGCTTCAGTAAAAGACTTAAATAAAGACTCCAGATTATCAGACCACCAAGATTTTGGTGTTCTGTTAGTCGATATTTCATATGTGGACCTTTTTTTTTTGCTCTTGATGTTATTTGTGAGAGCGGAAATATTCCTGTGTTTAGAAATTGAAAGCCCAAATAACTCATGAATTCATTAAGAAAACGCCCCTTTGCATTCGATTTTGTAAATCCAAATTGTGAGCACCTCGCATTAAAATCTCTGATAATATATACATTGCTAAAATCTTCCAAAAACGCCGACAACAGAGAGAGTCGGCTGCGCACTGATTTGATTTAGACTCGTGAACAGCCGTCTATACTGCCAGCGTTAGGCTCCTGGAGGGTTTCGAGGACTGCCGATACTGGGCATTTGCGATCAGAACGGATTCAAGCGACTCGATCTTGTCTCCTCCTAAGTGCGAGTTTCAAGTCAAAGGTAGGCTTTTCTATTCGTAAATAAAAATAAAATTCGGAATTGGTGTCTTTTGGAAATGATTGAGAAGTGAAGCTTTATATGTATGAATATTAGGGCGGATCAATTTGTATGGAGCTAAAAAAACGTGGTAAGCGTATAGCAGATTCGGAATCTGCGATGAATTCTAAGAAAATTTCGCGAAGAAACCCCATTTCTAAAATGAATTCCTAGCCCCCGCTGCGAAGCATGAAAATTTAAGGTTGCAGTATATTTTGGTATATTGAGGTTTGTAAGGTTTTTTTTAAAAAAAAAATACATTTTGTAAAGATATTATATTTTATTCTGATTCATTTTTTTATAATCTAATTTATAAATATTTTTGTTTTTAAATTAACAAACAAATTTTTTTTAAATAAATTTTTTTTTAATAAAAATAACGAAAACATGCCATACACTGATGAAGTGGAAACCAAAAGTCTATAACTTTTCGACAATAAAAGATATAGGTTTGCAATTTGAAATATATATTCAATATAATTTGGAAATTTAAGGTATTCAAAAATAAGTGGGCGTCCCACGAAAGGGGGCGTAAAATACATTAGATGCCGTTTTTTTTTATATCAAAAAATTTATCAAATTAATGAAAACAATGTTAAGTCACAATACAAAACGCTTATGTAATTGTTTAATTTTCACTAATTTCATACATTTATTCAACTTAATATTAAATATAAATAAAGTCAATTTTTAAAGTCTTGCTTCGACTCGATTTGTGGATATTTTAAACGACTTTCTAAAGTTACTGACATAACGTCATCTACATTGTGCGGCATTACGCGTCGTGCGACATGTGTCAACAATTGCACACATCGTTCGGTTCCCTGAATGTGGGATGGAATTTCTGGATCTGCCAGTGGTATTTCCTCAGAATTTAAATACTCCAATAAGTGTTCATGTGGAATGTTAAAAGTCAACGGAGGTTCAAATAAGATGTCGTCGTTATCTAAGTCAACTAAATTCATATAATCTGTGCAGTCGAAATTAATTATATTCTTTTTATAAGACCGGAGCTTAGACGTATCTTGTAATTTTTCGCGATAGTAAATAATTTTGTTAATAGCATTTTCTCGAACAGATTTTCTTTCATCGAAAAGCATTGCTAACAAAATATTTTCTGTATGGGCAAAAAATGAATTGTTTTGTATTGCTTTGTTCACAATTTCTTGAAGATTTTTCGGCAAGAACTGTGCTGACCGAATAAAATTAAATAAAAGTTTACTGCCGTATACCACAGAGCCATAAAATTTGACATTAAAATACTTTGGTATGTAAACTTTCATAATGAAATTAGTCAAAATTTTTAAATTGTTTGATGGTAAACTACTAGCGACATAAAGGCGTAAAATTCTGCTTACTTTTGTCAACCAGCGCGAATGAACAATTTTTCCCGGTTTCATGTTGGCGACATCCTCTGAACACGAACCTTCCGATACAGCTTTGGCTATTCTATATAGATAAAAAATCTCTTAATGTCATCTTAATATTAAGTTGAATAAATGTATGAAATTAATGTCTTAATGTCAACTTAATATTAAGTTTAATAAATGTATGATATTAGTGAAAATTAAACAATAACATAAGCGTTTTGTATTGTGACTTAACATTGTTTTCATTAAATTGGTAAATTTTTAGATATAAAGAAAAACGGCATCTAATGTATTTTTCGCCCTCTTTCGTGCCACGCCCACTTTTTTTTGAATACCTTAAATTTCCAAATTATATTGAATATATATTTCAAATTGCAAACCTATATCTTTTATTGTCGAAAAGTTATAGACTTTTGGTTTCCACTTCATCAATGTATGGCGTGTTTTCGTTATTATTATTAAAAAAAAATTTGTTGGTTAATTTAAAAACAAAAATATTTATAAATTAGATTATAAAAATATGAGTCAGATTAAATTATAATATCTTTACAAAATGTATTATTTTTTTTAAAAAACCGTACAAACCTAAATATACCAAAATATACTGCAACCTTAAATTTTCATGTTTCGCAGCGGGGGCTAGGAATTCATTTTAGACATGGGGTTTCTTCGTGAAATTTTCTTAGAATTCATCGCAGATTCCAAATCTGCTATACGCTTATCGCATAAAAAAATTGACCCGCCCTAATGAATATATATATTGACTCCAATCGCCTTCACATTGCCCACATAAGTGTCAGGGTCGAAGATGAACAGGTTGCGATGCGGTGCCTCCATTTTAGTCACTATTTTGTTTACCTCCTGGACCACAACGTCTCCCACAACAGCCACGGCTGGCGATATCTGGGCGAAGAAATATTTTGCGCGATTTTCTAAAAATTAGGGCGAAAATGGCTCTTTTTAGGGCGAGTTTGTTTTTTGAGTGCTGATATGTTATGGCTAAATGCAAACCGAAGGAATGTAATCTGTGCAACATGCAAGAGGAGGCACTTGTCCTTGGAAAGTGCTTGGAAAGTTCAGACAAAGATTTTGTGGAACGAAATATATGAGAGATGCAGAATTAATTAGAATTAGAATTAGGAGTCCTAAATGGAGAAAAAGGATGGGTGACCTTTAATTTATTTGTAGAGAATATTATAATTATCGTAAAATATTAATAAATGAATTCAATGTTTAATATTATTTAATGCATAAATTACAATCACATTGTCAATGTCAATTATTGTAAATTTATTTCGTACGAGTGAACCACTAACGCACAATTACCGGTGAACGATTTGATATCTCGGGACGACCAGGGAAGTCAAGCGTAATAACTGGAAATGGAGTATAGTGGCATAAAGTCAAAATCGCATTGATTTTATAGTTGTACATTTACAAGATTACAAGAAATATCTGTACAACTTGTATATACCCTCTACGAGGGTATAATTACGAATTTTACTTTACATGTAAAACCATTTTTTGCCAAAATGCCAAAACATGTTGTCCCGATTTAAAGTTCAGCAGTCAAAGTGGCTTTCTGAGAAGAGTATGATATTCCTCGAAGGAAAGCAAACAAGTACAAGTCCATCTCCTTCTAAAATGGATAGACCATCTATAATATTTTATAATATTTTATTATTAATATTTTAACATACCATAATATTTCATAAAAATTTCGATCGTATGGACTGCTCGTCCATAGATATTGATGCATTCAATGCCTTTTGTTGAAGAATAAAAAAATTATTAATTCATATTAAATAATGAATTCGTCTGCAGTTCCAGTAAGATTTCTAGGAGAGAGAATGCTTCAGAACCACGAAACAAGAAATACAAGGAATATAGAAGATCACAGAACAGCAGACTAAACAACGTGTCCGATGTTTTTCATAGGGCAATGGATACTTCCAATCCATTAATAAAAAGTCTGTGTTTGAATGGAAGGCAAATGCAAACCAATAAAAAATCTCTTCCAGCAGAAGTAATAAATCTCCTAAAATTATCTTCAACTCCGAAAAATCAACCAAGCATTTCTCAGCCGGAATAGATTCGGAGATTCAAATTTCGATGCCGAGTTCAGACCTTTCAGAGAAGTCTAAAATTTGTTTTTGAATTTGTCATTTAAAGTCATTCGGGCCTGTTCCCGTTTTCGATTATATGTACTCGCTACCAAATACCGACTGTCTTTTTCGGCTTTTAACATTAAAATCCCATTTACCTTCAATCGATCCTCTTTGTGGCAAAAAGATTCTCCCGAATTCTTTAATCGTTTCTTAGAAATCACAACTCATAGCAATGCCTATCAATCGAATTGGGCAACGGGAACAGGCTTGAACATGCCACCTAGCATTTGGAAGATCATTTTAACAAGAATCACCTTGGTGAGTCTTTTTCAAGCTCATTCGATGATTAAAAAGCGATTAGTTTCATGTGCGACTTAAGGAAGACTCGAAATGACTCATGCATTTGCGAAAAATGTGATTCATTAAAAAACGACTCGAAAAAGACTTGCAAATGAGTCGAAACTGATCAGAAAAACGGGGTATAAACGACTCCTTATGAAGAGTCGCGGCTAGGGCACAAAAATATAATATAATCTATGATAAGAAAACGAACGCATTTATGACTATTTTAATCAGACTGAGGACTCGATAAAGAAATTTCATAAAATGCTTGCTGGGATTTAACATGATATCTCAAAAATTAGCTTTAAGCCTATTCTTTCCTAAGCGTACGCAGATGAAAAAAAACCGAGAGCATTGGACTCAAGATGAGCACAAACGTTACTAAAACGAGAGCGTAAGTTAAAGTCGGCTCTAACCGACTTCGATATACCCGTTACTCATGGAAACAAATGTTTATTATCCTTCCTGTATGCCTGAGGTGGGTCAGCCGAAAAGTATGCAATATTTTTTAACTCGGCTATTTATTATCCGCCAGATATTAATAGACATTTGTCAATTACTAAATGCAACATAAATGACTCCAAATTCATCACGATAAACAGATCAGACAACAAAACTTTTGAAAACGTCATCAAGCCCGACTATTACATTACTCTGCACCCTTAATGTCGCAGCTCGAATTTGGTCACGAGTCAAACGGCCAGTTAACACACAACGCACAACGCAGTGCGCTCTCTAAGTCTCTCTCTCTCTCTCTCTCTCTCTCTCTCTCTCTCTCTCTCTCTCTCTCTCTCTCTCTCTCACTAAGATTGCTGCTGAACGCAATGCTTAGGTTATGGGTGGGGTGGGTGGTGGGTGTTAACTGACCGTTTTTTGCTCATAACTTGAGTATCGTTCATCCGATCTTTATCATTCCTTCAGCAAATCAATAAACAATTTTGAGTACTAGATATCTCTAGAAAGTACGAACCATCTATCATCAAAACTGTATGAGATATGACGTTTTTTCCAAATTGCGGGGGCGTGAGGGGGCGTGGCACAAATTGAAAATAAACTTGATCTGCGTGCAGACAATAGGAGTCTACATTTCAAATTTGGTTGCTCTAGCTCTTCTAGTCTCTGAGATCTAGGTGTTCATACAGACAGACGGACGGACGGACGGACGGACAGACGGACAGACGGACAGACGGACATGGCTATATCGAATCGGCTGTTGATGCTGACCAAGAATATATATACTTTATATGGTCGGAAATGATTCCTTCTGGCTGTTACATACATTTGCACGACTTTAGTATACCCTTTTACTCTACGAGTAACGGGTATAAAAAAGAATGAAAGTCGCTCAAGCCAGACTATAGTATACTCTGTACCCTTACCCTCGCATTTGCTCACAAGTCCAGAGAGGCAATCTTAGAGAGAGAGAGAGAGAGAGAAACTTAGAGAGCGCATAACGCGGTACTCTCTCTAAGTTTTTCTCTCTTTCTCACTAAGATTGCCTCTCTTGAACAGAATGTTGTGGTTATGGGTGGGGGGTGGTGAGTGTTAACTGGCCGTTTTTTGCTCATAACTTGAGTATCGTTCATCCGATCTTTATCATTCCTACAACAAATCGATAAAATCGGCAAAAAATTGAAAATAAACTTAATCTGCCTGCAAGTATAAGAAATATATGTCCGATACAAGTCAAACTTCTATCTCTTACCATCTCTGAGATCTGTGCTTCATACAGACGGACAGACAGACAGACGGAAATGGCTATATCGACTCGGCTGTTGATGCTGATCAGGAATATATACTTTATAGGGTCGAAAATGATTCCTTCTCCCTGTTACATTCTTTTGTCCAAACTTTATATACTCTGTGTACATTTGGTACAGAGTATAACAATGCATGAACGGTATTTCGCAGAGGTAGTATAATGTTCTCACATTAAGAACAATTTTTTGAGAACATAAAAACTGAATTTGAGTTGATTTTGTTTCGTTTTTTAAATACTTGATTTAAATTAATATTGTTCCGTTTTCAAGAACATTTTTTACTCGACTGCGATAAAAATTTGATTGATTTTGATTCCTCACATTTTGAGGCCTTCTCGGAAGAATAGGGAATGGGACATAAACTCATTTGGATTGTAAGGGAAGGGAGCCGGCGGCAACTAATATTTACAAGCGCTGGATAATAATAAATAGGAAATAGGATCAGAGGGGACAAACACCGCTGTACAACAAACTTAAACGACCCACCTCCTTACCCGACTTGTTTCATTTATTTCTTTTAGAAAAACACCGAAAAATTTGTTTGGGCTTGACTGGAAGTTGAACCCGGTACCTTCTGCACTTAACGAACAACGCATGGGATGTCGCGCTAGCTCATTTGGCCGTTGCACACATTTGCAGATTCACATCTAGAGGGCTATTTATACTTGGTTGAGCTAACAAGACGTTAAGTTTACAAAAATCAAGAGAGAGATCAAAAAGAGAGCCAACTCGCTTCAAAACTATCCGATTGAGAGCAACTTTACTCATTCTAGGAAGAATTTTGATAACATCTTGTTCTTATTTTAAGTTTTAGGCAACTTAATTTCTGAACAGGTTTTTTCTCTCTGTGAATGCATTTATTAAATTGCACTTATATAATTGATATAAACAACCCAGGCAGAATAATGAATAAAATTGATCAATCGCATAGAAACAAATAAACAAGTACGTCAAGGTTGATATACAAAGAACTGGAGCTCAACTTATCAAGTCTTAACTATTTTTATGATGCCTACAATCAGGAGACTTAAAAAATATAATGCTAGTCAGGAGCGAATGTATCAGACTACAATTTATACCTCACATCTCGGAGCAGGAAACAAACTGTGTCCCATGCTAAAAGAAATAAGATCCGACCTTTTTGAAAGAGAAGAGTTGAACAATATCGAGATAATGGAGATTCCGAACGGAAAAACATGGGAACTGCTGGCCAAATATGTATCAACGGCGCTGGGCTATAAACAGTGCATCTAAGATGGATATTTTTAAATAAAAAAAAAATAAATAAATAAAAAAATAAATGAAACCTACATTTATTACTAAAAATTAAGAAATGAATAGATGTTTAATATTATTCATTGTAATTGAGCTGATAGCAAATGCCAAGCCAAAGCGAACACTTACATTTGCAAATTAAAAACAAGTACCCAACCACTTAAATAAAATAATTACTACTACTACTATAAACAATATAAGCAACATATAAACAATTCAATCAACTACCTATATATATATAAAATATAATACCTATATATAAAATTTCAAAGCACTTCCTTTATAAAAAATGAATTTTCTTATTGGGGTTAGTATGGTAGGTAGGGGTGGGCGTGGTCTGATCGGTGTAAAATTTTTTTCGAAATTAGGATTGAGTCTAAGCATTATCTGTGCCAAATTGGAATCCAATATCTCAATATTTGGAATTTGTGCCACATTTTCGGGCATTCTGACCACTGCACAGTGGTTGCGCCCATAGGCCAAAGTTCCAAAAAATCCATCTAAAAATATTTAGTCAAAATGCAAACAAATTGTTTCAAAATTGTCCAAATTTCTTAATGGCAAACCAGTTTTTTTCGGAAAGCTAACGGGACATTCTAAAAATAAAATGCAAATCGTGAACACGTGTTCAATTTTGCAGCGCAGCGGCGTTAAGTTACATAGCTTTTCGTCAAAACAAAATTGCATTTCAAAGTGATCTAACGTTCCCTAGAGAGGTCCGGATTCGATTATTTAAAATGAATTTTAAAGTTGCAGGTACTTACTTTAATAAATTCTTCTTGTGAAATTAATTTGATTGATTTATTATTTGTTGTGTATTTTTGATTGATTATACTTCTTTTTGTGTATTTTGTGAACGTCATTTTCATGTTTAAATAGACTTTTAGTTATGTTACCCCTCGATCCCCCCTTTATGAGTGTTATCAGTGTATTTGTCAATGTTTTAAGGTAATAAAAATGTTAAGTGTAGCTGCTGATATTTGCGGATTTGTATATTCATGAATAAACTCAAGCTGTCTTACTGTTTACTTAATACCAACCGAATTTTAGCTTACTTACTATGGTAAAGTGTGCAACGCGTTAAGCAATACGTCGTCTATGAAATGCTTTATATGCGGTGTAAAACTCACCGAAATGAATGATTTAGAAAAATGTCTTATAAAAAAAGTTGATAAAAAGTATTTTGAATTTGGCTTATCACCATTTCATTTCTACATACGCTTTTTTGAGTACTTTTTGCACATTTCATACAAGTTGGAAATTAAAAATATGGCAAACAAGATCAGCAGAACAAAAGCTTAAAGTACTGCAAAGAAAAGAACTAGTCCAAGCGGAATTTCGCTATAAAATGGGAATAATTGTTGATAAGCCAAGTGACGGAGGCAGAGGAACTTCCAACGATGGAAATACAGCCAGGAAATTTTTTGGTAACCCGAGTTTGGCGTCTGATATTACAGGCATTGATGAAGCAGTGATAACCCGATGCGCAACGCTATTGCAAGCAAGAAAAAATTCGATGGTTATATCCATGGTACTATCTTCCAGCAACAGTGCATAAAATTTTAATTCACGGTGCGAAGGTAGAGCACGCGTTGCTGTCGATTGGAGAGCTCTCAGAGGAACAACATACTCGGAAGATGTCTCGCATATTGACAAATACAGATTTAATCAATACACTTCTTTTGCGTTCAGACCCTTTTATAACAGTTCATAGAAAACTACCAAAAAAAGACAAATCTAAATTTTTATCATCTACATTTGATTTATTAGAAGATATTTGCTAAACTTTTTTGCATTCAAATTAAAATTCATTAAAATTTTACTTTTAATAATTAAAATTCATTTATTCTTATATATGATTGAAAAAACTAGAGAACCTCATTTGTTTATATTTCGAAAAGTTTGCGGGGAGGGGGAGTGGAGTTACACTTTTATAAATTTATACAGAAGATAACACTAGTTTGCAAAAAAGAAAAAAATATAATGACCCATTTCTACTGAAACTATTTTTAAGTGTAGATTGGATTGGTGATCTCAAAAATCGATTTCAAAAAATTTTTCATGGCTACGTTTTTTAAATATGAATTTTTTCATTTTTTCGATAGGTGCACTTGTAATTCAAGCCGTAGCTCACTTCATATTCATCAGATCTAGTCAAGCAAGATATGAATCGAAAGGTAATTAAATTGTCAATTATAGCTTAGAGCTTTATTTTCAGATCGATTCAAAAGTTTGAGTACAATGACCAAAGATATTTCAAAAAAATCGATTTTTTGCTTAATAATGCAAGAAATTTCATTTTTGATCGCCTACGTAAAATATAAAAAAATCTAAAAAAAAAAATTTTATTCTCTCAACATAAGAATTGTACTTCTACAAAGATAATAAGGTATTGATGAAGAAAATGAACACATATTGTAGCTCATATCAATTTAAGTGAAGGAACTCATAGTAAAATTTAAGTATTTTAAGTGATTAGAAAATTTTTTTTTTCTATTTTCTTTGTCTTTTGGTCAATATTAGAAGTGGACATTTGCCCAAATCAGAAAAAATTCCAGAACAGAACAAAAGTCGAAGCAAAGGAAAATTTATTTTTAAAAAATCTCAAAAATACTACTTTTTCATCACATAATTGCTCCCAGCTCTTGAATTCATTTATAGATTTTGTTCATCAATATCTTATTTTCTTCGAAGAAGTGCGGAAAAGTAGAAAAGTTAAGAAAGTAGAAAAAATAAAAATAGTTTTTTTGAATTTTGAAATATTTTTCCTAGGCGTTTGGAAACGAAATTTATTTCGTTTTCGAACAAAAAATTGTTTTTTTGAAATATTTTTTATTATTGTATTCAAACTACTTAACCGATTTGAAAATAGTGTTTTATGCGATTATTGAACATTCATTTAACTTTCGATTCATATCTTGCTTGACTCCATCTGACGATTATGATGTGAGATTTAGCATAGAATGTAAGTGCACCTATTGAAAAAATGGAAAAAATTCAAATTTAAAAAACGTTGCCATGAAAAAATTTTTGAAATCGATTTTTGAGATAACCAATCCGAACTAAACTTAAAAATAGTTTCAGTAGAAATGGGTCTTTTTGGCTGTAAACTAGTGTAATTGAAATATACATATCTTGGATGCCAATAATGAAATTTCAGCACTGCAACTCTACTGAAAATATTTTTGCGCACCATCGCTATATAAGCCTTACTACGGTGCTATGTAAGCTATAGGATATAGTCGTCCGATGCAGATAATTTTTTTACTATATATTCAAAATATTTTTTTTGATTTTTGGGGAAAATTTCATAACGATATCTCAACGGGAAATATTTGCGTTTGTATTGGATTGGACTAAAACTACTTTTTCGACCGATGGTTCCTATGGCAGCTATATGCTATAGTCATCCGATCTGTCCGGTTCCGGCAAATGTGCAGCATATTTGTACCAAAAGACTTCGTGCAAAGTTTGGTTAAGATAGCTTTAAAACTGACGGAGGAGATAGCATAGAAACAGACGGACGGACGGACAGACGGACATGGCTATATCAACTCAGCTCGTCATGCTGATCAAGAATATATATACTTTATGTGGTCGGAGATGCTTCCTTTTATGCGTTACAAACATCTGGACAATTTTAATATACCCTCTACAAGGGTATAAAAACAGTTCAGAGTATACTCGAAATTATTAATACTTCGTACCTGTGCTAAATAGCTTCAGCTTGGCACCGCAAATGGATCTTACCTGTGGACGATTTTGTATATCTGGCGCATATTTCTTCCATTTCGCAGTTAACGGGAAACAATTGCATCAACGGTGGAACACATCTAGACAGCTGTGGTTGTTGCTTAGTCGCTACTAAAAATCCAAGGAATCGGAACAAATTTTCAATTATTTTTCAAACTCAAATGAAATTTGTAACAAATCCTTGAACTTCCAGGCGACCGGAAAAGGACAACCGCAGCCAGAGAGCCTTTAATTTGGCTAAGTGACCGCAGAGCTAGTGGACCCACCCATCAAAGGAAAGTGCATTCAAGCTGACTTAAGGGCCAAACAAAGGATTATTTGATGAATTAATATTTGTATCATAAATGTATGCATTTTTTTGGCTTACCCCGCCAAAGGGGGGCCTGTTTGGGGGAAAATCAATTTAAGTCAAAATTAGATTTTCAAAATCAACAACACACTCTCGCACACACACACACACACACACACACACACATGACTGAGGGCAAAAGTTTAAATATGAGTTTGGCAAAAGAAAAGGAGGAAAACACGAGGAAAAGTTTTGTGAGGCGTAAATATTTTGTGGCAGCCTGCGTTCACAGGACCTGTTTATCCTTTTTTTTGAGGCAAAGCACGAAAATTGCCATACCCCAGTGTTTGATTTATGCCGGTTGAATTTTAAAATTTTTTTCTTTTTTTTTTTCTGCCTTTCCTTTGGCTCAAAAGAAGAAAGCGCACGCCAAATCCGATTAAGTTTTCAGACCCCCAGCCACCACCATGCCAGGTCATGTGAGTGTGCAAAGAGTTTTAAAAAGATCAAAAAAACAAAAAAAAAAAAGAATACTTGGAACAGTTTTCAATCTCAGAACAACGTCGCGGGTTTTGTTTCCCTTCCACACAGAAAGGATTCAATTTTGGTAGTAAAAACTTGCCGCAACAAATCAAAGCCTTTGAAGTGTGTGGGTGGTTTGTGGACCACGGTTAATAGTGACAACAAGGAAGGGTTCCACACTATGATACTATGGCTAGAAGTTTGACCAACCGACTGAGTCAACAACGTACAGGCCAAGCGGCTGTACCGATGCAGCTCAAATTTTGCCCAAAGAGAGGAAATTTGGAAAGATCTCTTAAAAATTTAAAGACTTATTGACTGAGTCAACAATGTACAGACCAAACGGCTGCACTTAGAAAGCTGAAATTTTGCACTGACTTTGGTTAAGATCTGCAAATAAGCACTAAGAAGGGAAATTGGGAAAGTGTGTAAAAAAGACAGTGAAGATTGATATGGGAATACTCTATGCTCAAGCAAAATAACAGTAGGAAAAAACATTAATGAAGTTTTATGAAGGCCATCTTGGCTACTTTATATGGGATCAGTTCCGATTGACCAATTTTCTAATCTTACTTTGAACATTTTGTTGTACGTTCAGTCGGTCTATGGTTAGCTAACAAGGCCTTGAAAAAAATTTAATTAACTCGAGACAATTTTTTTCCAATTTTGATTCGAAAATGAATTGTTCCAAATTTTTATGCAAAAGTATATTAAAGTCACCTCATTTCTGTCCTTTTTATACATTTTGCCTTCGTTCGTGTTGGCATTTTTATGACTACTTTTGCCCTGTTGACTCTAGCGGCCTGGCCTGTCGTTTGGTAATTGGAAGGTGAACCTAATCATTAATGACTTTCGTCAACTTGTCAACGTACCACAAATGTCATAATAGATTCGTTCACGCTTTTTGTTTGCCACAACAACAACCTTTGCCCCCACCACCCCCTTAATGTGCTCAATGATTTGATTTGCTGATACCTCAGGGTAGTTAAGGTGCTGGTTGCTAATTACCACAACAACAACAACAAAAAACTCCAACTAATTTATGGTCCCAGATCACTTTATGCTGATGAATGTTGGAGTCAAACAAAATCAAAAGGCCTTGAAGATGTCCAAATTTGCAAATCAATACCATGGTCATCTGTCACGGCCTTCTGAAAATGTTTCACTTTAGTTTTCAAATTGTAATGTTGAATCCAAGGCACTTTAATTAGAACTGAAGTTGGTGTCGAGCTGAGTCTGAAGATTGAAGCCTTAAGTTTGTGGAGAAAAAATAAAGCTTAAGTTGAGTAAAAGCTGTGTAAGCTTTTGATTAGGGACTAGCGCGTGAATTGATCGTGTTTATTTGGATCAACCATACAGAGAGAAAAATCCGTTCTCACCAGGGATGCAAACCGCTCGGAAATAAGGACTGGTTCGGTTTAGTGGATTACATTGTTTTTTGAACCTTCGGTTTGGTTCATTACATGGTTTTTGAAGCTAACTGAACCGCGGTTTCGGTCTGAAATTATTTTATTTTTTATGAAGACCTGTCCCCGATTTCGAATTTTGGAATATTCAGCCGTGCTCTCATTTTCCCTTTCGCAAAACGTACTATTTCAACCCGGTTTTTGGTTCAAATTTGGTTTTTAAATCGCAAAATTTTTGCAAAAGGGAACATGGCTGATTATGATTTCTAAAGAGAAAATTTTACTTTTTACACACTTTCGAAATTGAATTCTTAAGGAACATTATATGAATGTCCCAAACTATAAAGTCGGGTATGCTTCGTCCATAAGGATTTCACTTTAAAAACCTTGCTTCTGACTAAAGTAGGAATCAGGTGAAAAATCACAACAGAATTTTGAAACTACCGTCCCGTAGAGGAAATGGGAAAGTTACACAAGTCGATTAGCAACTTCCAAAGAATACACGCCTTCGATTACAGGTTTATTAAGAGGTCGGATCACATAGTTAAAAATGGTGGCAATCCGGTATCGCTAAGGTGTAGCAAGTACATATATATATATATGATTAACTAAATATACACAAGCGCATGTACACTCAGAGAAAAAATAGAGAATTTCGCTCTTGAATCAAGAGCATTCGTTCTCAAAAGTACGGTGAGAGTGAAAATTCTTGATCCAAGAGCGAAATTCTTGATTCAAGAGTGAATTTTTGATCCCGACATTCCTGATTCAAGAGTTTCAGCTCTTGATCCAAGTATGAATAATTATTGATTCAAGAGTTTCAGTACTTGATTCAAGAACGAATAATTCTCAAAATAAAAAAATTAAAAATAATATTTGGGGTGGGGGGTGGGTGGGAGAGACACGACCGACCCGACCTGACCGACGTGGTGGTCCGCGTCTCGCCCCCCTCCCCCGGTCCCACGCACCATTATCAAATCAACCACACCAACACCCCAACCACCACCACCCACCAAACTTTGTTTTAAACAGTGATTGATTTTGAGATAACCATACAGATTTTTTTTTTTTTTTACTCTTCTGGGACTTGAACACGGTACCTCGAAAGACTGAAACACACACAGGCGACGGGCAGCTTAACGAGGTCAGCTAACTTCCTTAAGCCAGAAGACGCGACGAAATCACACTTATAAATAAACGCTTTCGTACGCATCGCACAACAACAAACTGCGCATGCGCTCTCAGTCTCTGCGCTCTCATTCTCTCAACCAAGGCGTATTTAATAAGGTGGCAGAAGCGTCGACGTCGCCCTCTTTGCTGTTGCCTTACGGTTTCGAAAAATTCATATGTGTGTGTGTATACATGTGTATGCGACAACAAATTTCTTTGAGTTTATTACTCTCTTGCTCTCGCTCTCTTTCTCTCATTTTTCGTAAGGCAACGCGACGTCGACGCTGCTGCCACCTTATTAAATACGCCTTGCTCTCAACGACCAACTGCGCATGCGCCCTCACTCTCTGCGAGAGTGACTCCAACGCTACTCTCTCAAAGTTAAGTTGCCCTCACCCCCCTTGCCTATAAAAAACCAAATTGAGAACGTTTAGAACGAATTTATCACGATTCCAAGAGCGAAATTCTTGAAAATTCAAGAGCGACTAATTTTTTTTTCAAGAGCGTTCGTACTCAAATTATTCGTTCTAGTTTTTTCTTAGTGTATGTGACACTTTCCCAGTCGGACTTGGCGGAACGTGGTTCCCAAAAGAATGCCATCTGGCACTGTTCTTTTTACAAGGAAGATTGCACTACCAATTTTTTCAGTATAAAAGACGGCATACAATCTGTATGAAAACGGATGCACGTTCCTTTTGGCAGTGGGTTAGAAGCGAAGAAGTCTGCATAACATGCATGCGTCCCTTCTAATGGCAAGCATGTAGCACGCGTTGCTATTGGAACGCAAAATGGGAACGATAAACGATCGTTCGTTTTTTGCAAGCACGTTCCTTTTGCAGTATGTTGGAAGGCATAAAATCTGCATAACATGCAAACGTCCCTTCTATTAGAACAGTTCCTGCTGCGTACCACCCCAGTACAAAAGCGAATGGAAGATTGCATGTCTTTGGAACTACTTCTTAGTGACAAAAGAACTATAACAGATGTGCTTCTAGCATGCAGTCAAGTCCGACTGGGTTGTCTCATTTTATTGTTCCATTAAATACATTTCAACTCAAATCCGACATCAGTTCTCATTTGTAACCTGAGATCTCTTGAGACCTGAGATCTCCGGAACGATCTACAAAGTGAACAATTAACATAACATAACCAAGAATCAATTCGTTCTCCTTTTTAGAGGTCCATCTACGAAACTTTATGTAACCGAAAGCCGTTCAAAACCTTTTTTAGAAAATTTAATAAAATTTCCAAAATTTACAAGTTCCATTGTCTGAAGGTAAGCACTTTACGTCTTAATACTCTTCAGTAAACTGAACCAAACCGAACCGTTTTTCTTTGTGGTTTTCGGTTCGGTTCAGCATTTTCGAAAGGACGACGGTTCGGATTATCAGCTGAATTAGCGGTTCGGTTTCGGTTCAGAGCCGGTTTGCATCCCTGGTTCTCACACAGAGGGAAAAAACCGCGAACATTGGACTCAGATGAGCACAAACGTTTCCAAAAACAGTGCATGAACGTTTTTTCCCATTTTGTAGTACAGCAGAATAATTGATCCCTGAGCAGGTATCAGAAAAAAATGATGCATCGAATAGATTCCGCTGTTGGAGGGAGCAGTATCACTTTAAAGTAGCATACTATTTCTTTGATACATGCTCCTGCATCATGATACCTCAAATTGGCTATTATAATGCCGCTTCACTCGAGTTCACTAGGAACATTTTTGCAAATTTATACTTGATCAGGGAGCAAGTTGTTCTGCTGAATACGGCCAATGTTTCCACTTCAAGAACAATTTTAACACTCTGTACTAAAGGTAAACAGAGTATATTAAGTTTGTGCAAAAGTATGTAACAGGGAGAAGGAATCATAGGGGTCGGGCCCTATAAAGTATATATATTTTGATCAGCATCAACAGCCGAGTCGATAAAACCATGTCTGTCTGTCCGTCTGTATGAAGCACAGATCTCAGAGATGGTAAGAGATGGAGATTTGACATCGATGAGACATATACATTTTATACTTGCAGGCAGATCAATTTGGAAAAAAGTCATATCTCCCACAGTGATAGATTGTTCGAACCTTCTAGACATATCGGATGAACGATACAAAAGTTATGAGCCAAAAAAGTAAAACGACAACCCCAAATTCTAACTTCAATTCCTTACCTTACGCAATAAACTTTCTTATTTGATACCTCAAATTTGCAAAACATCAAATTTTTTCCTCAAAAATTTTACCATTTCTAAGCATACACAGAGGGTAAAATTTAGAATATTGGACTCAAGATGAGCTCAAACGTTTTCAAAAACAATGCATGAACAGGTTTCTTCATTTGTAGTAAAATGTTTTCACTTTAAGAACAACTTTCTTCAATCAAGTTAAACTTGGATCATGAATACTTCGTTCTCGGTATGAGTTGACGGCAACTCATTTTCTGAGCTCATTTTTCCTTCTGTATAGAATTAAAATTTTTTCGTATCACGAACATCTCTGATAACTGAACATCTCTAATTTGATTATAATATCAAAGCTCTTCAATTCATCTCAATTGATGATCATTTGAAGCTTTTGTTTTCTGGCTCGAAATTCGATTACCTAGCAATAAAAACAACTCAACTCAATTTGAATTGTAAACAACAAAAAAAAAAAAATAACAGAAGGGGGAACTGATTATTGCTTATATGCAGATTTATCTATCTCACGCCCTTCCCACATGTTTCTCTCATTGTACATACATCTGTATGCATGTGTATAATTGATCTACATCCCCCCTAGTTAGCAGGGTGGAAGTGCTACTAAATTTGCAGTAAAAACTACAAAAACTACGAGCTAAAGAAGCGTGGAAGTGAAAGAAGTAATAAAATTATTTTTGCCAAAAGCAAAAGCCAAGGGAAAATTCCCAAGCAAAGCTATAAAGCCTCAGTCCCAGCGCTAGATAAAGTTTTAAATGCCGCTGCAGACCGAAAAAGAAAGACAAGGCAAATGGTGGGGCAGGAGCGGAATGGGGGGTGGGGGTGAACAAAAAAAAAAAGGCAACTTAAAACTAACATAAAAACCCAAAAATCTTTGGCGCACTTGAAGACTTCAAGCCAGATAAAGTTTACGCTCGATTTTCCAGGGCTGCTTGGAATAGCAGGGGGAAAGTGGGACTAACATATTTCTAGGGCCTGAGTCCGCACTTCTCATTGATTTCTGAGTCGAAGGCGGTGTCGGCGGACTAACGCTCAAGAACTGTCTCAAGGCGAGAATGCGTCGAAAGTTGTAATTAAAACCTTGAAGCCAAAGTCGCGACAGAGCCAACAAGCCAACAAAACGTTACGCTAACTGTGGGAAACGGGTATTGCAGCTATGGCGAGCATTTTAGCTGAGCTTTTGGGTCAGTAAAAAGAAGTTTTTTGAAAAAGCTGTAAAAGCATTTTATTTTTTGCAACAAGCTAGCTCAGTTTTCGCCTCAAAAAGCAATAAAACGATTTGATTATGTTGTGACAAATGGTTTAAAAAGCAATTGCAAGCAGTTTAAAAAGATTTGCACACTTAGTGGAACTTTGACCGGCCTGTTATTCGGCGCAAAAGGCAATAAAAATATTTTTTCAAATATTGCAGCTATAGCAAGCACTTCAAGACAGCGTTGGACATTTAGTGGTACTTTGGTCAGCCTGTTATTCAGCGCGAAAAGCAATAAAAGCCAGCGTAAACACAATAACAACACACAAGCAAGTGTTATATCGCGTCGCAGTAACAGGGCAAACGAGAAAAAAAGCGGTCGCTAATCAGTAGTCGGTGGTCGTCCAGAAATTTCTAGTCATACATAGATTTTCTGGAACTAATGGGGGTGTTTGCAGTGAGGTAAAGCTGCTGACCGGTTCAACTTGGCGAACCCAGCGTGATTCTGGCTTACTGCGTCACACCTCCTCGAGAAATGCATCAGCAAAGCTTCTGACTAACGTGAGCGGCGAGCCCTCCATAAGGGGTACGATATATAATATATGGTAGGTGTTTCAATGAAAACTGCCACAACAAAGCCTCGGATACGGACCCTCTCTGACAACGACCCACGCAAACGTTTTAAGGACCACGAATCGAGGATATGCACCTGGAATGTTCGCACCCTCAACAGAGAAGGTGCTGATATCCAGTTGGTGAATGTCCTCGAGAAATATTCATTGGACGTTACCGCACTATAGGAAATGCGATGAATTGGACAGTGGCGCGAGGGGAGAACAAAAATGGAGGGGTCGCCTCCCACTAAGATGGAATGCTCAAGTGCGGAAA
>JBAMBO010002465.1:0-89857 GCA_037044535.1 Lordiphosa magnipectinata
GTTCGTAAGGAGAACCAAACGGTTAACGTTTACGGCGTTGCTTATGAAATACGAAGCGGAACACTCAGGTTATCTCATGCCTTCTTACTTGAGTAGTAGGCATGAAATCTGTACTTCTGGCATGTATTCAGTTCCGACTGGGCAGCTGATTTAATTGCTTTCTGTACTCACCTATAATTCCCACTTTTATAGTGTCAAAAACACGAGTGACTTCGGCCACCAGTGGCTATGGGCGCTATGGTACTCGCTCGTTCTCTCTCTGTGTCGTGACTGATAGCGTTAACAGTGCAGCAGCGAACGGACAGTGACCTAATGTGAAAATAAGACGACACAAATTAGCTCAGACATACTTCATCGACCGCTGGCCAGCGACTAAAAAGCTATTTGCTCTCTCGGCATGCGTCATTATCCAAATTGCAAAGTATAAAAATAAAAAATGTGTTAAATTAAAAGACGAAAAAGTGGTTCCGCTGGGGAGGGAAAATTTTTCATCACTTTGATATATTGTATATTGCATTTGATAAATGGTGGTAAATGGATGGAATGGATAGTAAATTGAAGTTGAAACTAGTTTTTAACGTTTGTGCATTTTTTTGGGTGGCCCATCATCGCCTTGACCACGTCGCTTTTTGTTCCGCCTGTCGGTAGGTGGTCTGCCTGGAACCCTAATCAGTTGCCTTCTGGTTGGAAGCGTTGTGGGACGGACACGTGGCAATGGCGCCGGCGGCTTTGGTGGGATAGAAACAGTTTGTTTCACCACTTCAAGTGGACGCACAGCAATCTTCCGCACATCGGTTGTTCCCTTCTTAAGGTTCAAGGGATATTGATTTGAACCACGCGACTTGTAGATTTCCTCCCGGCACAGTTCTACACTGAAATCCGTGCGCATAATGCAGACATCTGCACGGGAACCGGAGAACAAATCGTTATCTATGCCAGCGGCCACAGCATCGCAGACCAGATTGCGGGCATCATCTTCATTCATATCCATTTTCCAACGGGTTTCCAATATAGCCATGGCCGCCATGCCGCCCGATCCCAGCGTTGTGAAGGGAACTTTATCCGTAGATCCTCCGATATGGACACAATATAACTGGCTGCCTCCTTTATCCACGCCGCCGACAATGAAGCTGGCCTGCAAATCTTTCTGAAAGCGATAAAGCAACCGTTTGATGATTGTGCTGGCACAAACGACGGGAACCATACGATTTGTGTTCAGACGGTGCAACTCTAGTTGGCCCTCAACGGTGGCTGCCAGATGAGCTATATCAGCGGAAGTGCCAGCGCCTCCAGTACTATGAGGATGGAGAGATAAAAAGAGAGAGAAAGGAAACGATAATTAAAATTCAAGAAAAATAAATGTAATCTAAATACAGGAAGAAATGGCCCTGGTTAGTGCTGACATGGTCCATGCGACTTTGATCAATAGCTATTCATTCAAAATTGAAAAGATTTCATAAACCAAGGTTTAAAAAACAAAACCATAGGTTCGCTAAGTTTGGGAACCGGTCCGTGAACCGAACATATAACCTTACGACGGGTTCGTACCTTACAGCCTTGTCAATTACAGCCTTCAATTACACTGGCTTACAAGCTCTCGCATCAGAGAAGATGGCAAAGTTTACATACAGTATGTCAAGAAAGTGTTTTGACACTGGAAAAAAATTCACATTTTTCACTTATTTTGCTAAAAAAAAAGGTGCTTTTTATAAATGGTAAAATGTTGTCATTGTATCGATCTTAGAACAAATATGCAAGAAAACGTAGCCAAATCCATCTAGTTTTAACATTTTAAATTGCTAAAAGTGGAAACATAAAAAAGTTTAAGACAAACTTCTACAAAAAGTTCGGTCCGAAGGTTCGAAACCGTTGTTAAGTCTGAGCTAAGCTTTGCGGACCTGTACCTTAACTTATCGAATATAACGTTTTGGTTCGAACTTTCGTTCATAGATTCATCCCTTTCGAAAGTGCCTGATTCTTCCAATATAACTTGTATTTAAACTAGCGAAGTTAGAAAATGAAATCGAAAGACATTCCCACGTTCCAGAGCCAAAACATAATGTAATTAAGTGAATCGAACCTTTTCCAAACTGAGGTGGTCCAGTTCGGGTTCAGGTTTGGGAGATCCGGTTCAACGAACCCAAAAATCCAAGCCGAACCGGTTCTCCAGGGTTCGGTTTTGGACAGGTCACAACAAAAATCCAACAAACTTAAAAAAAAAATAGAGGAAAGCCAACTTCGGCTCGACCGAAGTTTATACACCCTTGTATAATTTATTAAATTAAAGTTTTAAATGATTTTCGTCAAACATTCTTAGCTGAGTTATTTCCCAAACTCAGCAAAAGATGCCTTCACTACTTTGACCATTTGCTTGCCAGTTTGTTATATGGCAGGTATACGATATATTCATCCGATTTTGATCAAACTCCCTAAAAATGTGTGGAAATTGATAATATTCATAACTGGAAAGTAAAAAGAAGCTACCATTGAAAACAAAAAAGGTTTTCTCACTAGAACTACTTTTTCGACCGATCGTTCCTATGGCAGCTATATGCTATAGTCATCCGATCCGACTGGTTCCATCAAATGTGCAGCGTATTTGTACCAAAAGATTTCGGGCAAAGTTGTGTTAAGAAAGCTTTAAAACTGACGGAGGAGATAGCATACAAACAAACGGGCGGACAGACGGACTTGGCTATATCAACTCAGCTCGTCATGCTGATCAAGAATATATATACTGTATGTGGTCGGAGATGGTTCCTTCTATGCGTTACAAAAATCTGGACAATTTTAGGACAAAAGGTTTTCTCATTCAGACCCATAAGATATGGTCATCCGATTTCAATCAAATTTTACAAATATGTTTGAAAGCATCTAATATTAATAAGGGCCGAGTTTGAGGACGCTTACATTGAAACCAACAAGAATTGTTCCATGGCAGCTATAAGATATAGTCATCCGATCCGGTCGTTTCCGACATATAAGCAGCGTGTAGTAAAAAGAAGACTCTGTGCAAATATAAAACTCCATAGCTTTCAAACTGAGAGACTAGTTTGCGTAGAAACAGACAGACAGACGGAAAGACGGGAGAAAAAAACTAAATCGCCTTGATTTGTTGCCCTTATCAAGAATATATATAGTTTATGGAAATGAATATTTCTAAGCGTTGCAAACTTCTGGGAAAAATGATTGGCCTTTGCCGTATACAAACTCGAATACGTTATGCAGCGCTTCTTAAGGCAAGACAAACTATTGTCTAGGGTTCTTTAAAACGGGCAGATTGTCCAAGAATTTGCACCTTCAGCTAATCAGATATGTATATACTTACTAGATGTTCCTTTGAAGCTTGTGTAATTTTATGCACTCATCCGATGAAATTGTTGTACCCGTGGTACATCTTGCATCAGCGCCTACAATGACGCCCTTGTCGAACACAACGCCCACCACAGTTGTACCGCTACGATGGAGCATCGGTGGCACATGGCCCTCGGCAGCAAGCGCTTTATTGCTGCAGATAATCCATGAAAAAGAATTGCGTTTATTTATAGTTTAATTACTTACCGCAAACAATTATCAAAAATGAATCCTGTTGTGTTAAACTGCTTGGAGTTATACATTTTTGTATATCAGAAATATAAGATATATATATTTATAATCTATGATGTTGCTAGATCGAGAGCAAGTTTCACACTGATTTTATATGTATATGTTTATTATATGAGTCTTGACTTTACACTGACACAAGTCTCCAGGTCGGCTTGGCTTCCCGTTTAAAGTCCATCAGCGGCTATTTAAGCAATCCATCACCGTATTTTTACGTATGCGGGTCAAAAATACTTTTCAAAAGGATATATGTAGTGGGAAGCCTGCCTGCATTGCCTGCTGCCAGTATAAATCCCAAAGAATGCGTCATGCAAGGGTTACACAGCTTTAAAAGAGTATAACTTTGGAACGGTGAGGGCAAATTAAATTTTGTTTGTTTTGGAATTCATTTTAAAATCTGCCCATCTTTTTAACTGCATCACTAGTTTTTTTGATTTTCATAGAAATTTTCAGTTATAATGCGTGTTTTACAAAATCTATACAAAATTTACCAACAAAATGTAATTAATATATGGTACCTAAATGAGCAAAAACATAGCCAAAACTTATCGTTTATGCTCATAAAAGTAAAATTTGGACATTTTTCTACAAAAATGTTGATTCGAAAACTAAGAAAATCGTGGTTATTGACCAAGTAAAGTTTTGGGGAAAATTCGACATGCGCGACCTCTAAACGATTTCCAAAAAATCTGAAAATTAAAAAAGGAAAATGTTTTTGGTACACCCTGTTGTAGAGGGTACACAGAGAAAAAAAATATGCAAAAGCTTCACGAAAAAGTGTGATAACGTTTGTGTAACTTTTCTGCACGCCGCGCTTAGAAATGAGAAAGCTAGATATTGCATCAAGGCATAACAGAGGAGTTCTAGGGGTTAACGCTTAATATTATGCAGATAACGCCATCAAGATCATAACACTTGGAGTCATTGAGCTAAAGAAAAAACATACTGCTTTTAATATTAAAACGGAAATTGAGAGCATTTTAAAAGAATTTGAGATAAGTAAACGAGAAATATATAGCGTGACTTCTGACAACGGTCGAAACATTGTCAAATCAATTCATCTTTTAAATGAGCAAGAAAACTATACGGAAGATGAAATCAATTTTGATGAGCTTATGGGACCGCTGAACATATTTTCAATTAATTCAATCAAATGCGCTGCTCACACTCTCCGGCTTGCTGTCACAGATTTTTTGAAGAATCATGAACGCTCAAGAATTATTGATAATAGTCGGAAGCTAGTCAAAACATTAAGGACACCAACCTATAGGTATATCATAAGACAAAAACTTTTCGCTAAGCCAATTTAAACCGAACTTATTTTCAGACTTTCGATTAAGGCACAAGGTTTGCCCCAGCTACCAATAAACATTTCTACAAGGTGGAGCAACAACAAGATAGTTCTCTAGAATTTAGTGCTTTGGAATGGGCCAATACATATTGCCACCCAAAAACTTCAGAGCGAACAACTTTACCTTGGGGATTTCTATAAGCTTTGGTTTTATCTGCAATTATCTGTCAAGAAGATGACCTGTAATTTCAGCACAGAAATGTCTCAATGCATTGAAAAAAGGACTGAATGTCTTTTGGAAAATGATATAGTAATTTCAGCGATTTATTTAGACCCGAGATTTCGACGAGTCTTGCAAGCAAAGCCCGAAAAATTGTTGCGCGCCAGAACCCACCTGATTAAGCTTTTCCAGCAAATTTATGAGTGTGGAAAAACTGTAAGAATAATTTGCAATACTTCTGTTTACATGCTTCTTAATTTTTTTTTAAAACGGGACTCCAATGTTTCAAGAATGAATGATGTACTTGATGAACCGCAACCCTCAACAAGCCAAGGTGAAGACGAGTCTCAGAGCTTATACATCATGGCAAATAAAGTTCTAAACTCGTTAGAAGTGCCAGGTGGTGACGACGAATCGGATGAGGAGCACGACACGGAAGTTCAGTTGGCTATAACTGAAATTGGAGCATATTGTCCCAAGCCAATTGACCTGAACGAAAATATTTTAAGCTATTGGGAGAGCAAAAAATATATGCATCCGAGCTTATATCAAGTGGCCAAAACAGTACACTGCGATCCAGCGACCCAAGTCACCGTAGAGAGGGCATTTTCTGCCTTAAAATTAACTCTCTCGGACTTAAGGTGTAATTTGAATACAACATCTTTAAAACAATTATTGTTTTTAAAACTAAATAAATAGATTATAATTTTTATTTTTAAACTTATAACTGTTACGGTCCCTGATTTTTAGACTTATTGAGATTATGCAAAAGTATGTAATAGGGAGAATTTTTCCAGCTTTTTTAAATTTTGAATAATAAGTGCGTATATGCATTTGATTTGCTTATACGCACAGAAATTAAGCGTAGTGTGCGTATGCCTCAAATATTAAAACGTAGTGTGCGTACTTTTGTAGTATACGTCAGCGTAGTTGAAATACGTATACGTACTTTTTTCAAAATGCGTATTGAAGTACGCATTGAAGCACTGAAGCATTGAAGCATTGACGGATATAGTAACTCAAGCTGTAGCAGGGGAATGAAAAAGAAGTAGAAAGACAATCCACTCTTGATTAAGATTCATCGAAAAAAAAACCTACAATACTAATACGTCTTTTCAGCCAAATCGAACTACAACTTCGAGAACTTAGCATGTAAAGAAAAAATAAAATAAAGATGATAAAATAAGATGTTGTCCGATGGAATCTTTACAACAGAATAACTATATTTCTACAATAATGTTACAAGTTACAAAGTTACAAAGTTTCACAAAAAAGTCATGGATTGCTTGATTCCATATTTTCACACAGGAGGTTCTGACGACCGCGTAGCCCAATGAGGATGACGATTTATAAGCAAAAGTAACAGCTGACGACACATAAAAATATAGCAACTCAAGCTGTAGCAGGCGGCAGAAAGAAGAAATAGAAAGACAATCCACTCTTGATTAAGAATAGTTAATTTGTTTTTCAACATTTTACAAGATCAGCAAAAATATTATGTATTACAATTTATTCCAAATTAAATGCACGCTAAGAATCACACAAACAAATAACGCTCTAATTGAATGATCATATTACTAATCTAAGGGCCGAGATTCATAATAGCTGCCATGTGTCGGATAAACTTTCAATTTCCTCTGCTATTTGTTAGCTTATGGCAGCGGTGGGCATGAAATTTGAGTTTGGGAGCAGCCTAACAACAACAACAGAAAAAACAATTGTTATAAGAGAGTCTCTGTCGCCCAAAATGCAACTGTTGCGCCGTCTGTGTGCGTTTCATGTAGGCGAAATACTCCGATTTGCATTGACTTTGTCATTGTTCACAATTTAAAGCGAGTTAATTGGAACAATTGCCGAAAAACAAATTTCAGAGCAATGGGAGCAAGGGCTTGCCCACCGCTAGTTTATGGGACAGATAGCTCTATGTAGAAGATAAGTTGAATAAACTAATAGCGACTCCGACACGAGACGTCAAAGCAGCCACATTTATTAAGTTTGGTACTCTGGCAGCAGCCGACCAAAACCAAAAGCCGTGGAAATTTCCAAACTATTTTTGTTTTTAAATTGTATTCTTATCAAATTAAGGTTTTTTTCCATTTTTCTATATCAAGAAGACACATATGGGTATTTCCATGATGTCGAACGCGACAGTCGTACGCATTTAAAGTGGAATAGAAGTTAAATTAACATAATTTTTTTTTCTTTTGTTATAGATTATAGCTCACTTATAGCTCTTTCGAAGCACTTTATTTAGTGAGAAAAAAGTAGAGCACTCCTAGAGCTGGTTCCAAGATAGAGCCAATCAAACAGCGATTCTCACGCGACAAAAAATGGAAGTGGTCAAAAAGGCCATCAGTATAAAAGCAAAACTCAGCAAGATCTGCAAAAACAATTTAGTGCGACTAATTTTAAAATGTTGAATAATTTATCTGTAAATTAGAATTTATTTGATCGAAAAATTTTCTTTATTTTTTTTATTTCAAAATAAAATATGGTTCGATACGTGAGATTGAGAACGCGACACTTTTTTCCATCATTTTATTTATGTGGTTTCTGTATAATGCGAAGCAAAAACTTGCGATTAATTGCAATCACATAGTTTCTCATGGTTTCTTATGCACTCTTTTATAACCCTTTCTACCCTCAGAAAGATTTCAGATAGCAAAAGTAAGTGCAATCTATAGGCACTTTTATCAAAAAAATTTGCAATATTTATGTCCAAATAAGAAAATTCGCGCTAGCGGAACCGTAAAACCGAATATTTCTAAGTGGGTTATGATTAAATGTAAGATTGGCTTACATTAGTTCAGTTTAATTGTTTCCCCTTGAAAATTTGATAAAACTGAGTGTTTTTAAGCACTTTTAATTCTTTGGTCTTGGTGGACCTTTTGGTGGAAATGCCCATATCTAGTTATTTTCTCCGTTTCCATTTTGTGGCGGAATTGGGAGTTGCAGTGCGAAAAGCTTTCTTAGTAGTAAAAGTAGTGGTGGTTCTTTATTTAAAATAAGAACAATTTGCATTTTGCTTCCGCCAAGATCTTTGCTCTGTACTTAAAAGCATCCATCAAATATTTCGCCAACCGACTCCACGATAGCCCATTCAGCACCGCCTTCAACTCAGCCATCGTAAGCATTGACTCTAAGCTCCTTCAGGATTGGGCAGTTGGCTATAAAGTGTGCAACATCCTCTCTCGCATTCATATTACAGAGTCCGCACAGCTCATTACCCTCGTGTCTACCTGGACCATATGGCATGTAGTTAATGAAGAGTATCTCAGTTCTAGCTCTGAAAAAATATAAGGTATCGTATTGTTCCTTGAAATAAGTATCGTCTCCTAGCTGATATTTAAGAATCATGTACGTATTCCGAGTTTCGCTTGAACGTGCGCGTTGAACGTACGCCTCACGTTTTTGGTTGCGAATAGCCCGTCCTTTCAAGTGAATCCCTCCACTTGAAAGGACGGGCTAGGTCCACTCTGTGTTCCGCAGCAAGTTCCTCCCATTTTTAGAAAAATTGCGAAATCTACTCTTTCAATGCAGTTGCTACTATTTTTGGGAACCTCCCATCCGGAAACGTCATTATTTTTATACTCTATACCGAAGGTACATAGAGTATATTAAGTTTGTGCAAAAGTATGTAACAAGGAGAAGGAATCGTTTCCGACCCTATAAAGTATATATATTCTTGATCAGCATCAACAGCCGATTCGATATAGTCATGTCCGTCTGTCCGTCCGTCCGTCCGGATGAACGAAGAGATCTCAGAGATGGTAAGAGATAGAGGTTTGACATGTATGGGGCATATATTTCTTATTCTTGCAGGCAGATCAAGTTTATTTTCAATTTTTGCCACGCCCCCTCCCGCCCCCGCAATTTGGAAAAAACGTCATATCTCCTACAGTTTTGAAGATAGATCGTTCGTACCTTCTAGAGATACCTTGTAAACAAAATTATTTATCGATTTGCTGAAGGAACGATAAAGATCGGATGAACGATACTCAAGTTATGATCAAAAAACGGCCAGTAAACACCCACCACCCCCCACCCATCACCACAGCATTCTATTGAACGGCAATCTTAGTGAGAGAGAGAGAAAGAGAGAGAGAGTGAAACTTAGAGATGAGCGAGTATAACTCGTGAGCAAATGCGAGCTGCGACGTTAAGGGTACAGAGTATGTTATAGTCGGGCTTGACCGACTTTCTTTTTTTGTGTTAACATAGTTAAAGTGGGTCTGCATCGTGCGCCTTCATGCGCCTGCCATCCCCAAGTACTATCTACTACCGAGTTTTCAAATTCCTAAATCTAATGATTTAAGCTGTAGTTTGATGATCAAGATAATCGGTCTTTCACTAGATGTAATAGATATTTATATATTTATTTAAGTCTGACAAAGTTCTGTCAACATTGCACGGGACAATTATAAAAAGACAGTAAATTATTTCTTACACTTACAAAGAAGAGTGAGCAGTGAAAAGATGGTAATACATATTCAGCCATGCTCCCATTTTTTTTGCGATTTTGAGTAAAAATTTGTTCCCAAAACCGGCTTTAAATCGCAAAAGTCTTGCGAAAGGGAAAATGGGAGCAGCTGTTGAGAATCTTTTGCTCTTTTTCCATACACTTTTGTTGAAATTTCGTGGAAACCTCAAAGTTATGGTTGGATAGTTCACGTCATTCAGTTCACAACATTTTCGGCTAGGTGGTGTTGGATATCCGATGCTTTAAACTGCATTTAAAAAGTACCTTTTTTATACCTTTACCTTTATCTAGGTACTGGAAATTTCGAATACCTTATTTTTTAACATTTACCTTATACCTTACCTAGGTAAGCAAAATGAGTACCTTTCCAATCACTGACCATTATCCAGTTAAGAAGGTTCAGAGGAAAACCAAGCAGATACAATTAGTGAAGGAGGGGATCATGATTGACAGAGTCAAAAGCCTTGCTGAAATCTGTATAAATTACATCTGTCTGTAGTTTAATAATAAAACCCATATTCACAATAGAAGTAAACTCAAGCAAGTTTGTAGAAACAGAAAGCTTTTTCATTGAGATTGTGATATAATTGAGCGTCAGGAGTACTTTTTTTTAAGAAGCTCAGATTGTTTTGAGTTACAGCTGTAATTTGTTACTGTCGATTTAGATCCTTTTTTATGAATAGGAATGACAAAAGATTTCTTCCAATCGTTGGGAAACTCATCTAGCTCAAGAGATAAGTTAAACAGCTTTAAAAGCGGAAAGCATAAAGAACTAGCACAATTTTTAAGCTCACAGCTCGGTACAATATCATGTTTTAATTGAACGAATATCCGAAAGCAGACACTCTAAATCCAAAGTAGGATATCGATAGTAGGAGTCGATGATACCGAATAGCAACGCTGAAAAAATGCTACGAATAAATTAGCGATGTCAGCTTCATTATTAACAGTCACATTATCGAGCGAAAGCGATGGAGGAAACTGATCTGATAACACAAATAATATCAGAATTTAGATGGGAAATCGCTAGGAAGGAAACGATTGCGGCAGCCCAGTGTATTAGTTTTGCATGAGACCCAGCATTATCCTATAAATAAGTTAGTCTTTAAATAATTGTCGTAGTAATGCAATATACTGTGAAGGTTAATACTGGGCCAGACGGCAATAAACCATGCCATTATCTTAATCTTAATCGAAAATAAAGAATCTATCTATTTAGAGGATTTTTGATCTGTGCTTGAATTGAGCACATTTGGTATCATGCACAATTTCAGTGTTTTTTGTCGGATTCTATTTTGCTTTTTTTTTCAGTCTTTCGGGAAACTTGATCTGTGTTTAATTTACACTCAACTACACCTAAGCATTTGCGTCTCTTTTCGCAAGTAACTGAATACCCAGCTTTAAAAACAAAGTTTATTTTTATACTACATCCTGTTTGAATATCTCAATATGTTTACAGAATGTTAAATTCTTATTTTTCCCCCATCTTCTGCGATTTCTTAGCGAATTGCAATTCTGTCCATTTCCCCTGTTTGTTTTTAATTATGTTTTGTTTAGAGTTTATTTAACGCTGTTTGTTGGTTTCATTTTGTGGTATATAAAACTGTCACTGTCTCGCACCCTTCCGTCCCCGTATGCGTGTGTGTGTGTCTGTGTGTGTGTGTGTGCAACATTGAATGCAATGTCAGCAATAGAACAAATGTCAGCGGCAATGCCTCGTCGCCCATTATTTCCAGGCCCAGGACAGGCATCATTCCCTCTGCCCAACCCTACCCAACAGCAACAACGTTAGGATGTTGGCCCCTGGTGCGTCTGTGGCTTAGGAATTATGTGCGTCATGCTCAGAGAGCTGTAGCATTGTGCCAGCGACAACATACAGAAATACATTGTGTACAGTGGTTGCAAAAAATGTTCCAACACCCTGAGGCTTGAGCTTTTAAGCCGACGCGTCGGTAAAATGCAACAAAAGCGCCAGAGCCTTTCACGTTTCGAGGTCCATATGGGCAACTGTTGTTTCGTTTCAATAGAGATCCACGTTTTGTCGCCTATCACGAGTTTATAAAAGTCTATGGCAGCAAACGCGATTGCCATTTTTTTTTTTTTGTTTTTTTTTTTAATAATAATAGTGGATTATGCCACTCTTTCTACCCCTCACAGACTTTAAATGAATATATTACAATCGGCATTATTTATCGTTTTAGCAAGATTGCTGATGCTCAGATGCATGAAAGTAGAGCTATAAGCATACAAATAATTTTGTGTCACTGCGCTAACAGCAGCAGCTACACTACATACACTTTTATATAAGTTACAACTATCTAAATAGAAACCAGAAAGGCCTAGAAATCAGCGAGAGAGAGGCAGAGACAGCATTGAGCTATTGTGGCGAGAGACTCATGTATCTATGACGCCACTAATGTCGTCCAACAATATTTGTATCGAGTGTCCAGGCGTATTCTTCAACAAATACTTGGGAATATATCTGGACAAGAGCCTTACATTCGGAACCCATATCAACGCGCTTGTAAGGTCACTATATGCCAGAGTAATGAAAATGGGATGGCTTCTCTCTAGCAGGAACAAACTCACACTCCGAAATAAGGTGCATATATACAAAGCTATCATAGCACCTGTCTGAAGATGTGGGATCCAAGTATCCAAATCCCATCTGAGAAAACTCTGTGTCCTTCAGTCAAGGTGTCTGCGTAGACTATAGGGAGCACCCTGGTATATGTGCACAACACATTTGGCAAGTGACCTCAGTGTGTCCAAGATTGGTGACGTAATCAATAAGCAGGCAGGTGATTACGTGGAGAGACAAAGAAATCACCCCAACACACTAGCCAGAAGACTCCTGCGCAGACGAAAGAAAGCAGAAAGTATAGTAAGACGACGCCTCAAAAAACTTTTCCCTAACTTAGCAACTACCTCCCATTCAATAAACTTGACACCAAACATATTTTATATCAGCACAAAACAAATCGCCCATAATCAGACACATTACACCTCAAATCAAACTTACATAAACAAATAAGTTATGAGGATATCTACACAATCTAAATTAAGTTGCCAAATTTACATAAGGTGACAGAAAATTTAGAAACAAAATAAATAATAAAAGCGCTACCCAGCGGCGCAAAGGTGAATGAGGTTGGTCCACAACATGCATCACAGTAGGTGCCCACGTAATGGGAATTTCGTTGTGTGTAGAGAATTTTTTAACTTTGGGTCGTATGGTTGATCGTGTGTTGCATTACAGCTGTGTCATGTTTGTGTCAATTAACTTTTAAAACGAGAAGGCCAAGCTATCTTCGTCTGCAGCCTTGCAAATGCTGATTTTGAAACGTCACAGTTGAAGAACGCTTACATAAAAATCAAAAATTTTTGTAACTAAAACCCATTTGCCGACAGATAAGCATATGAATTCCAACAAATTTCGCGAATCTTTTTGAAAACATATCAAATTAACAATCGCCGAGTTTAAGAAAGATACAAAATTAAATCAAAAAAGTTTTTTTCACTAAGACTCATTTTCCGACCGATGGCAGCCTTAAGAAATAGTCATCCGATTTCGACCAAATTTTGCGAATCTATTTGAAAGCAAATAGAATTAGTAATCAGTGAATTTAAGGACTCAAACATTAAAAGCAAAAAAAAAATTTCTTACTAAGAACCATTTTCGACCGATCGGTCCTATGGCAACCATAAGATATAGTCACCCGATATCGATAAATTTTTTCAAATTAGTTTGAAAGCGTTTAATTATAAGAATCACCGACCTTAAGAACGATTTACTTGAAAACAAAAAAGTTTGTTTCACTAAGACCTATTTTCCGACCGATCGGTCCTATGGCAGCTATAAGATATAGTCATCCAATTCTGACCAAAGTTTGCAAATCTGTTTGAATGCATATAATATTAATAATGGACGAATTTGTGGACGCTAACAGTGAAAACAAAAAAGTGTTTCTCACTAAGACCCATTTTACGACCGATGGTTCCTATGACAGCTATAAGATATAGTCATCCGATCTTGACCAAAATTTGAAAATCATTTTAAAAGCATATAATATTAATAATGGCAGAGTTTGAGGACGCTAACATTGAAAACAAAAAAGTTTTTCTCACTAAGACCCACTTTTTGACCGATGGTTCCTATGGTAGCTATAAGATATAGTCATCCGATCCGGTCGGTTCCGACATATTAGCAGCGTGCAGTAAAAAGAGGACTCTGTGCAAAAGTTCAGCTCTATAGCTATAGCTTTAAAACTGAGAGACTAGTTTGCGTAGAATCAGACAGACGGACAGACTCACAGACAGTGAAACGGACAGACAGACGGACAAAGCTCAATCGACTCAGCTCGTCGCCCTGATCAAGAATATATACCTATGCGTTGCAAACTTCGGTCGGCAAAGTGCCAACTGCTTACTTTCCTAATTATGATTTTGTCGCCAGTTCTTCCTTATGCCTAATAGTCGAGTGAGCTAACGCGCCGTCGCACCGTGGCGCCATTAGAACAAATGAGTTTGCAAAAATCAAAAATTTCATGTGCGCTTGCGATATTTTGAATAAACTCATCTTATAGGAAATAGATTTCAGATTTGCAACCTTCAATAAAATCAGATTTTTAGTTTAGAAGATATAACCCTTCAAAGTTGTCCCATTTTCAGTTTTAAAAAAAACACACAAAATTTTTAGGCAATTTGGTCCAGTTTCAGGTAGAATATCAAGAAAACTAGGTAACGAATCGTAATTTTTTTTTGTTTCTATTGATTTATGTATTTATTCAGTGTATTATATAAAAAAATTACTGTTTTGCTTTCTGTTTCCCCTGGTAAGTCGCTACTTACCAAATTGTCTATTTTTTCACAATTTTTCAACTTTGATGGAAAATAAAAAAATTTTATTTAATTTTATTTCTGCCATGTATTCAAAATATGTTTTTTTATTATTCCTTTACCTATTTAAACAAAGTCCAGCTGCTTTTTCGACTGATACAGATAAAAAAGTCATTGTTCCAAAAATTGTATGGCGCACAGTGGCGCCATTTGAATTTTATCGTTGCAAAAATCATAACTTTTGAACCAAATGAGATAGTATGAAAGATAATTGTCAACCTATGAAAAAAGTGTTTGAAAAAGGTGCTAGGCCCTCCAGAAGTTGAAATTTGTTAACGGCCTACCAAAATCATGTTTATGTTAACCAACTGGTAAAGCAATTTAAAAAAAAATTTTTTTTTTTAAATATATTTATATTTTTTTCTGGTAATTATTTTAAAACATAAAAACCGTAAAAAAGAAACATAAAAAAATGATTGATTGTAATTCTATGCAATCAACACACTTCCACAGAGCCAACACACAACATTATTGGGAAAGCAATGGTACGTCTGGACAACCGGCTGCTTCGGAATTGACCACAATTCACTCATCAGCAGACTTGTTGCTTCCACCTTTCAACCACTGATAATTAGCGCTATTTGTAAACTCAATGAGCCGAATAAAAGTTTGAGAATTCAACTTTTTGTGAAAATCAGCCTAGAATTCCTCTTGTGAGAGTACAGCCTGAAATTATGCTATGGTTTGAAGGTTGTACCAATTTTTGTTATGTGTTGAGCGTTACTGTTGCTTGAGTCTAAACATTCTGTTTAGTGATAATTCTAGCTCAGCCAGGATGATTTACACAAGGTATTTCTGTTTTTTAACAGGGAAACCGTTTAGGTTTGTATTGCAAACATCTGTGGCGTGCCTTCCATTAGTTTATACATATATGGGCTTTTGCGCCAAGCTTGAGAAAGCAAAATACTTTGAAACATAAAAAATATAAAATCATGATTTTTAGTTAAAATAAACATTGTTTGAAAACAAATTTTCATGTTGAAAACCCATAATTAAGCACCTTAAAAGCTTAGCACATTGTTTAAACACTCATTTTATAGGTTGGGCAATTATCTATCATATGCCATTTCAATTACTTAATTATCTGAATTGATTCAAAAGTTATGGCGTGTTTCTGTGTTCGAGGTCCCGAGTTCAATTTTTAATCTTATTTAAAAAACCAATCACAGTTTATAAATAAAGAAAAATGCCAGCAGTTCCCAATAATTATGCTGTTCACTGTATAGCGAAAACCTTGCTCCTGAACCACAACACCATAGAGACCATAGGATGACTGACTGCGGGTTGAAATAGTAGGTGGCTGACTGACTGACTTGCTGACTGTCAAGTTAAGTGCGGCGCATGCACACACGTACCATGTACCACGTTTTGGGCAGGTTCCAACAACAACAACAACTCCCCCAACTTGTACTATCAGACCCCCCCTAGTCTTCTCCTAAAGCGCCTGTAGTTTAGACTGGGGGAGGGGGACCTAGTTTCGGGGTGAATCTGCCGCAAAACACAGTAAAACGCGCGCATATTTATAACAAAATGCTCAATTTAAATTCCCATCAATCTTGGTCGAATGCCACACACACACACACACACACAGACACACACAGGAAGGTTTCCCTTTAGGCAAATTTTCTCACTGTGCCACTGTCTGTTTGAATGTAGTTTTATTATTTTTTTTTTTTGGGTCTGCTCGTCTCGTCTTTTGCTGCGTTTTTAGTCAGCGCAAAAAAATTACGCGAAACGCGGAAAAAGCTTATTGAGCGTTAAATTAAAAAATTCTTATAAAGAAATTCCACGAAATTTGTCAGCCACGTATCATTTGTTTGGCATATGGAAAACTAACTATAGTTGCATGCACTAGGAAAAATAAGAACATAAATTAGGTATGAAATTTTAACAGATATTGAATTATATTACATGGCCTAGACTTCGTTACGATCCTTTACTCATAGCTTAAATATTAAAATGTCCTTATGAACATTAGCATATCAGCAGCATACTTATTCATTCGGTGCTCCTTTCTTAGTGGATTTTAACTTAGAAATTCTAGATTTAACATAGTCGACAAACTTCGCTGCATCAGAGAGATGTTGTGTATACACTGGAGACTGTGACGTACCGGACTTTGCTTTACACAGATATTATTCAGCTGTTCGCTGTCATTTTGACTCTCTGAGTTATTTTTTTCTGACTATGTCCGTCTCGCACTAACCACCGTGTTTTCCTATGAAACAATTATTTTGATTGAAGTATTTACATGTCACAAAATGAGTTTTCTTTGGAATTCAAGGCCATAAAAACCTCCTTACTTGGTACAGAGTGTTTTGCAGTAGGGTCACTCGACTGCAGCACTCTTACTTATTAATTGTATAATGTTTTGACTGATCTGCAGATTTCTTAAGACAATTAGTTTAATCTAATAGTTTGAAAATGGCCTTTCAAGTACAGATACAGGATGCACAAATAAACTACTCATTATACCCGTTACTCGTAGAGTAAAAGGGTATACTAAAGTCGTGCAAATGTATGTAACAGCCAGAAGGAATCATTTCCGACCATATAAAGTATATATATTCTTGATCAGCATCAACAGCCGATTCGATATAGCCATGTCCGTCTGTCCGTCTGTCCGTTCCGTCTGTATGAACACCTAGATCTCAGAGACTAGAAGAGCTAGAGCAACCAAATTTGAAATGTAGACTCCTATTGTCTGCACGCAGATCAAGTTTATTTTCAATTTTTGCCACGCCCCCTCACGCCCCCGCAATTTGGAAAAAACGTCATATCTCCTACAGTTTTGATGATAGATGGTTCGTACTTTCTAGAGATATCTAGTACTCAAAATTATTTATCGATTTGCTGAAGGAATGATAAAGATCGGATGAACAATACTCAAGTTATGAGCAAAAAACGGTCAGTTAGCGCCCACCACCCACCCCACCCATAACCTAAGCATTGCGTTCAGCAGCAATCTTAGTGAGAGAGAGAGAGAGAGAGAGAGAGAGAGAGAGAGAGACTTAGAGAGCGCACTGCGTTGTGTGTTAACTGGCCGTTTGACTCGTGACCAAATTCGAGCTGCGACATTAAGGGTGCAGAGTATGTAATAGTCGGGCATGACCGACGTTTTCAAAAGTTTTGTTGTCTGATCTGTTTATCGTGATGAATTTGGAGTCATTTATGTTGGATTTAGTAATTGACAAATGTCTATTAATATCTGGCGGATAATAAATAGCCGAGTTAAAAAATGTTGCATACTTTTCGGCTGACCCACCTCAGGCATACAGGAAGGCTAATAAACATTTGTTTCCATGAGTAACGGGTATATCGAAGTCGGTTAGAGCCGACTTTAACTTACGCTCTCGTTTTAATTAGCAGCTACGATTTTAAAATAGAAATATAGTCAAACATCGAATCACAGATTTATGGTCGCCTACCATCATACCATCATCATCCATCATCGACCTAAGTCACATGTGTATACAGTAGGGTGGAGTGAAAATTTAGTTCGATTCTCCTGGGTTATTTATTGATGACACTGTGACACATTTTTGAACTCAAAAAAGTTGATAGCGGTGAGACCAAAATGGTAGTATAAAAACCCTGTCTGGGTTTAGTGTGCTCTTTGAACTTTTTCGCATCAGAGTAAGATTTACGATTTCATATCTCGTAAACTATTTTGAATTTTGCTTTTATATCTTTGGCAAAGCTGTTGCTCTTGATTTGGCCTACAAAGCATTTCTTTGTAGCAAATCAAAAAAATTACATCTTCATACTCAAAATTACAAAAGTTTCTCAAAAAAACCAAGTTTTTACCACTTTTTTACAGTTTTTCAACTTCATCTTGAAACTCGTTACAAATTTGGACAAGTAATATAATACAAAGTTGTTACTTAGACCTAAATAAACAAACTGTTAGAACGAACCAACTTCATTTAATTACTCTTTCACATAGTTATAGGCCAACAAGCATGTACAACTGTCATAAGAAATCGAAAAAAAAACGAATATTTTCGGTAAAAAAGTAAAAAACTTAAATTTTTTAATTATAATTTTTAAGTTATGTTTTTTTTACAATTTTATTGAATTAATACAAAACAATCGAAATTTTTTGACTGTGTCGGCCAATTGCTACCAAAAATGGCCATTTTTCGAGTTTTGATTACACTTCTACATGCTTAAGGGCCCGTAACTATATGAAGGACCAATCGAACGAAGTTTGTATGTTCCAACCGTTTGTTTATTTAAGTCTTAGCTACGTTTTTGTCCTGCATTGCTTAGTGAAATTCTTTACAGTTTTCAAGACAAAGTTGAAAAACAGTACAAATTGAGGGCAAATATGATGATATTACGAAATTTTTATAATTTTGAGTATATAGATGTGACTTTTTTTACTTGCTACTTAGAAATGTTTTGTAACCCAAGCCAAAAGCAACAACTTCCTCCCAGACGTTAAAGCGAAATTCCAAATAGTTTAAGAGATATGGAGTTGCAAGTCCCAATCAGTCAATAAAAAGAAAACGCCAACTAACCAGACCAAACCCAGCGAATGTTTATGTACTACCATCATACCCTTTCAGAATTTTTTAGTCTCGACTCGATCTACTTTTTAGTGTTGCACAGTGTGACCCATAGTCTAAAATGCATTGGTTCAATATTTCAGCTTTCTAAACCAATATCTTCAGTTGGCGCAGTAGACCTCAACTTTTTACATCTTATTTCTGTATTCTTAGCATATTATTAGATATTTAAAAAACGAAATTTAAAAATATACTTAAAGCTAGACATTTCCTCCATCCATTTTTGGTTAAAAAAATTCATTTTTGGTATTCAAAAAGGTTTATTTTCTGCCTTGCTTCTACCCGAGTACGAATAAATCCATCCCTAGCTTTTGGTCCTCAAACAAACAATGAAGCTTCTGACACAAGCTTGACGCAGCTCTCCACAGCACATTTGGCCCAATTGCCGATTTTTTTGCATAAAGTCTAATATTAATGCTGCAGAGCTAAAACTTGATATATAAGATAATTATAGAATGCATAATAAATGGAAAAAAATTTGGATGATTCTGGACACGCCTACCCTTACTGCCCATATAAGAATGCATTGCGCATACGTACCGTAATTTTTAGTTTTTGAATTCCCCTACAAATAGCTCTATAAAAATGTTAAATTTAAAAGAAATATCACCATAATAAGGTTATACAATAGTTAATATAAAAGACAACATTCATTTAATATAAATGAGGTGCAAACATATTTATTTAGGCTTGAAGCTTCAGGTTTTTCAAAAGCGCATTGCGAATTGGAACTAAATGTTAAAAAAATTTCTTTACAATAAATTTAAAAAAATTAATTATCTTCTACTTCTAGTTCAAAAGAGTAGGAAATTGCAACATCACATTCATAATCCGATTAGGAATCACAGTTTATTGAATCATTCCTATTATAGGGTGCGATAAGAGGTATTTCTAAAAGCGAAATGACTTCTTTTGGCAACAATAATTTTTTTAATTGAGCTGTCTTTTTATACTCTGTACCGAAGGAACAAGTTACATATATACAAAAAACATTACAAACCGGATTGAGATACGGCCTGCACGTATTTGGCAGCTACAACGCATCTATACAAGATCCGTGTCCTCCAAGCCAAAGTACTGCGCAGACTATCGGTAGCGCCCTGGTACATGTGCACGAGAAGGCTAGAACAGGAAATTGTTAAACCAGCTGCGGACTACATTGAGAGACTCAGAGGACACCCAAATCGGCTAGCAAGGCAACTACTTCGCAGAAGAAGGATAAATGGTGTCAGAGCCAGAAGAAGACTTTTGAGAATCTTCCCTTGGCAACTTCCAAGACGACGAATCCAATATCTAACACTAATCTAACACCAATCCAAACATAAATTGTACCATACGAACTTTAAACTTTTCCAGTACATCGTAAGTTGCTGACCAAAGAGTGACAAAAAATAACCGGACTCTTCAGACCAAGGCTGCAAACCTCTAAAATTGTGCAGTGGGTTCGAACCCATTATAAAGTCCCCTGAACCAAAGGTTTTGGTTCGAACTTGGGTTCGATAAATCAAGAAAGAATAGTTTGACTTTCGATTTATTAATTCTATGTTGATGATTAAATTTATATACCTATCTATTCATATACTTAATCATAATATTCAATACTTAAGTTATTGTAATTATCAAATCCATTAGCTGACACAAACAATTTTTAGAAACTGCTTAGTTTAAGCATTATATATCTTCCAGGAGCTGTTCATCTATACTTGCTCTTAAATCAGAAAGAACCAACTTAAGGGTTGAAAATGATCGTTCAACTGATCCCTGCGTTGCTGGAACAGCTAGTATAGTAAAGGCAATATTTTTTGTCTTCGTTTTTATGACCTTTCCAAAATTTTAAAACATTTGTCGATGTATGTAATGTACGTGCTCTTTGACAAATTTCAAAGAAATCTATAACATCATTCACAGCTTTTAGATTTGATATTCGTTTATTGCTTTCATAAGCTTCTCTTCTTCACAATCAGACGTTGAGGCAGTTGCTTTGCAACTGTTTTTGGTAAGCAAAATATGAAATCTCGGGTCTGAGAATACTGCAGCCAATACTGGTACTAAACTCATAGTTGAAGAATGTTTGTCGGGGCACTTAGATAGTAATAAACAATGATTTGCTGAAGATTTTAAAATAATTGCTTGGTGTTAAAACCAAGCGTAATATGAATCACTTGGTAGTAATTGTGATCTATACCGTCCGTTCAAAGCCAAGTTGATTCATCATATGGTCAAACGGTTTCTTTCCGTGTAATCTATCATCATCATCATACTTTATCTTGTCACTTTACATCAAAAATCATTCACGATTAGTTAGAAATGCAATCGTTTATAGTAAAATCTATTATAAAATTCCAATATTTCCCTCGATGTATCGTTGAATAAATGAATTAAATTGGTGAGCCGTATCTCATTTTTCTATAAAGTGGTCCGGTTCGGGTTCAGGTTCCAGGAGTCAAAAATATAGAGCGCCTGGTTCATGGTCCGGCTTGCGAACCCTAAAAAACCCGAACCAAACCGGTCCTCAGGGGTTCGGTTCCGGACCGGCTTGCTTCAGACTCCACATTTAGAAAAAGACTTTTCACCTCTATTACCATAAAATTATGTTCTTTTTTAAACAGACTGGAACTACTTTTGAAGGACTTTGTCAAATCTGGAAAGTGGTTTCCAGGATATAATTCTTTTAAATTTTGCATTTTTGTACCAGAAAATTTATTAAAAATGCATCATAAAAGATATAACACAATCAAAAATTTCAATTAAACATCCAATTAACTTAGAACTAGAAAATGGGAAAGTTTTTTGCAAGAGTAGCAAACCTGTTTGAGGAGATGAACCATTATCTTGGAAACAAACCTTCTAACTAGATTTTCAAATAAGATAATGAAATCTCTTGAAGTTCTGTGACATCGTGTTCTACAAACACAATATGTGGAATTGGTAAACTACGGGTGCGATAGGACATCGAGTATTTCATCGCAATCTGCCCGATGCTGCTCGAGATACGGGTTTTATATCTACAGAGATCAATCAAGGGTCCAGGTTGACAGCCTTGATAAAAAACTTTGGCACAAGCAAAGTTAGCTTCTCGACAATCTGTCGAGTTAAATAACGGAGCCTTGATTTGATTTTCATCAGCCTCCAATGACCGGCCAGCACGTGGTGTATCTTTTGTTTGAGCTACGTTCGCATTTGTTTCCTTTTCGGCAATAAAATAGCAAAAAAAATGCCGAAAACTCTCTCTAAAAGAATCTAAAAAGTTTTAAAAAAGAAATCAGAAATAAATTTAAAATTTCACCTTAATACAATTCCAAGCAATTGACTTTGATCAAAATGTCTTAATTTTATTTAGCAATTTTTTTTGTTGTTTTTCGTATTTACGTAATTTGTTGTACAGCTTTTACAGTTGGCTTTTACAACAAACATGGCCAAAAGATATTTCAATTAAAATGTGGCCACATAAACCGAAACCAAGGCATTTTGGCCCTAAGGGAAAAGGATGTGCCACAGAGAGAGAGAGAGAGAGAGAGAGAGCGAAAAAGGGGGCTAGGGATAGGAATAGGGAAATTTTCATAAAATTTTTCATAACTTTTCGTTTCGGTTGAGCTTAAGAATGTTGTAAATATTTTTGCAGCTTGGCGCTGTGTGGTCATTTTGGATATATGTACAAACACACATACGTACATATCCGTTTGTACGTAGCAAATGTAAGTCAGCAAATTTTCCAGCAGCATAAGCATAATTATTTTTAATGCGCTCTAGAAGATATTGTAATTACAACAATATACTTGGCATTCCTACCAACTACACCCACTTATTAGTATGTATGTGTGTGTGTGTGTGTGTGTGTGTGTATGCATAGGCCGGGCAACTAACATAGCGAAATTAGCAAAACTAGCTGAGCTTTTGAAATGAAACAGAAAATGTTGGTAAATGAATTAAGCCATTTTATTTTAAAGTTGCCCAATTGCTATTCCAAAATGTTGTAATTAATATCTGTGGATTTGTGTTGTTTACATAAAATTATACTCAACCACAGACCTTCAGCCAGCCAGATGTAAACTTTGACTAAATTCAAAACAGGTCACTAAACCCCATATACTTATTTAAGAATAAGAATTAATGACAAACTTTTATTGTTCAAGTTTCACAAAAGGTTATTTGAGTTTTTTAAGATAGCCTTTTAACCGGGGAATCAAACCTGAACCAGAACCGGAACCGTATACCGAAAAAAGCCGTTTAAAACTCAGAACCAGAACCGGAACCGATATTTTTAATTTTTTGTGTACCGGTATCTGAGTACCGATATTTTTGGAACCGAAAAGAGACTGTAAAGTAGTGTTGGGTTGTCCATGAGTGAGTGAACAAAATTGAGTTGTTCTTTAAACTGAACAAGTGAACATGTTCTTCTTCAATTGTTCATTTTTGTTCAGCAAGTCTTGTTCAGTCAATCTTGATCAATATATCTAGTTCAGTCTGGCTTGCTCTGAGTTGTTCTAAGAGCTGTTCAGTCTCCTTTGTTCAGAGAGTTGTTCTGCCTGTCTTGCTCTGTGTGTTGTTCTATCTGTCGGGCTCTGTGAGCTGTTCTGTATTTCATGCTCTGTGAATTGTTCTGTCTGCCTTGCTCTGTGAGCTGTTCCGTCTGTCTTGCTCTGTGTGTTGTTCTTTGGGCTGTACCATGAATGACACTTTCAATTTTTTGGTACAAATATTGTCGCAATTATGCGTTAATGGACAAAAATCGCTGTTGTGACTCATCTCAGGCTCTTCAAAAACATTATGCAGATCGGTCGGGGGGCTCGAACCCGCTGTAAAGTCTAAGGTTCGGTTCGTGGACCTGTTCCTGGAACCCCTGAACCCAAGGGTTTGGTTCGAATCTCGGTTCTCTTGGACATAAAAGAATACTTTCGATTTATTAATACTTATTTTTTTTAATAATATTCTGTATTTCAATTAGGTAATTTTAATTATCAAAACTCGTGTCTAAAAACACTGCAACCAATATTGGTACTGCGCTCATAATAGAAAATCATTTCTCGAGGCACAGTCTAGCTCTGGTTTTTTGAATTTTTCTATATGCAATAGATTTCATATACATAGTGTGAGTACGGTGCTTCGTGTGAGAACTCTACGAATGTCCTTAAAAAATCGTTAACTACTAATTTTAGAGTGTGTGCAGCACAACAAACTGCAATTATAGATTTCTCCAGGGAACCTATTGAGGTAACTTGATCATCATCCAAATCAAGAAATGTTTTTGATTCACTTGAGCAACCTTCCTTTTCTGCTCTGCAGTTGTCCTGCTGCTGTAACCATATTCCATCCATTATCGTCGGTGATACTATAAATCTGACCTAGAGAAATGTAGTATTTCTCCAACTTCTTGAATGATAGTCAGATTACAAATAATTTCTTTTTCCCTGTGTGTCGTTGCAAAAACTATATAATTTTGTGATCCGCACCTAATTTTTCTAAAAAGTGGTCCGGTTCAGGTTCAGGTTAGAGAAGTCAAAAATATTAGGAGTTCGGTTCGTCGGACCCAAAAAACCGAAACCGGTTCTTAGGGGTTCGTTTCCCGACCGGTTTGCAGCCTTGAACAAAAAAGTCTTGCGGTATTTCCGCAAGCTTGTCTTTGCAAGCGCGTAGTTCTAGTTGTATTCGTCGCATCGGTTCACGCTAGAGCTTTTTGGAAAGCTCTTTTCACGCGCTAACCCGTGAGTTAAAGCGTCGCAAACATGGAGCAAAATAAAGAGAAAATACGGCATATTTTACAGTACTACTACGATAAAGGCAAAAATGCATCTCATGCTGCCAATAAAATTTGTGCAGTTTATGGACCCGATACAGTTTCCATTTCCACCGCACAACGATGGTTTCAACGTTTTCGTTCTGGTGCAGAAGTGATCGAAGATGCGCCACGGTCCGGAAGGCCTGTCGTCGAAAATTGCGATAAAATCGCTGAATTGATCGAAAGAGACCGGCTTAGTAGCAGCCGTAGCATCGGCCAAGAGCTGGGCATGAGTCATCAAACCGTTATAAACCATTTGAAGAAGCTTGGATTCAAAAAGAAGCTCGATGTATGGGTGCCACACGACTTGACGCAAAAAAACATTTTTGCCCGTATGGATGCATGCGAATCGCTTCTGAATCGCAACAAAATCGACCCGTTTTTGAAGCGGATGGTGACTGGCGATGAAAAGTGGGTCACTTACGACAACGTGAAGCGCAAACGGTCGTGGTCGAAAAGCGGTGAAGCTGCCCAGACGGTGGCCAAGCCTAAATTGACGGCCAGGAAGGTTGTTCTGTGTGTTTGGTGGGATTGGCAGGGAATCATCCCCTCATACGCTCAATTCGGACCTGTACTGCCAACAACTGGACCGCTTGAATGCAGCACTCATGCAGAAGAGGCCATCTTTGATCAACAGAGGCCGAATTGTCTTCCATCAGGACAACGCCAGGCCACACACAATTTTGGTGACGCGCAAGAAGCTCCGGGAGCTCGGATGGGAGGTTCTTTTGCATCCACCGTATAGTCCGGATCTCGCACCAAGTGATTACCACCTATTTCTGTCCATGGCGAACGAGCTTGGTAGTCGGAAGTTGGCCACAAGAGAGTCCTGTGAAAATTGGCTCTCCGAGTTTTTTGCCAATAGGGAAGCGAGCTTCTATAAGAGGGGCATTATGAAGTTGGCATCTCGTTGGGAACTCGTCATCGAACAAAACGGCGCATATTTGACTTAAATCGCATTATTATAACCAATTTTATGAACAATTGAAAATTCAATAAAAAATACCGCAAGACTTTTTTGACAACCTTATAAAACAAAGTCGTGTGTGCTACACCACTTATATCTCTGTTGGATTTGCTTCCGCCCCGAATAGCAGAACAGCAATTAAAAACTCGCAAAATGACAATCGGTCCCAAAAAAAAAATTTCGAAAATTTGCAAAATGTTAAATTTAGTTTAGATTTTCATCAACAGACGGACATGGGTACATCGACTCGGTTGTTGATGCTTATCAAGAATATATATACTGTGCCGCTCAACTGAATAGGTTTGACTTTTTTTTTAGGTTTGCAACGTTGTATCTCTGTAACAAGCACTCCGATTTAAGCGAAAAAAATTTTGTTGTATAAAGAAATCAGTCATTTGTGAAAAAGCAAGTTTCTGTTCTGTTAGTTTTGTTTTTATATCATTTTTATTATTTTTTCAAAAACATAACAAAAAATCTCCTCATTTTTTTTGGCACAACTGAATAGGTTTGACCACTTAAACTATTAAACAAAAGTATATAAATCAAAATTTCAAGGTACTGGGTAACTTAAATAATAAAGGACACTGTTTTAGCACTATTTAGTATTTGGTATGCCCACCCTTGTTCTTAATTATTTCAAACACACGGTTTGGTTTCAATCCACTGTTTTACAACCCGAGCGGTATAGATGGGAGCGTTGTCATGTTGGTACGTCCATGGAATATGACCATAAATCTCCGAAAAGTGGGGAAAAGCTTTTTGGAGCACAGTCTTGTACACATTTGCGTTCATCTTCGAGGTGACAAACTGGAGCTCGCATGTTCCATAAAACGATATGGCTCCCCACACCATTACTCCACCTGCACAAGAGTGATGACGACTTAAAAAACATTATTCCTTTCGCATATCGTGGAAATTGTAATTATAGCCATTCGGTCCATCGAGGTTGAACTTCTTTTCGTCGGAGAAGACCACCGTCTTCCACTCCTTGTTCCACGTCATGTGTTCTCGGGCAAATCGAAGTCGTGCTTTCTTACGAGCATCATTGAGAGTTGGTTTTTTTTCTATTTTCAATCTCTTCAAGTGTTTGGCGCTTCGAATAATTCGTTTTACCGTGGCCAAAGTAGCATTTACGCCGCATTCTTCCCTAATTTTACCAGCAGAAAGGTGGGAATTTAAGGCAGTTCGTAGGATAAGTCGCCTCTCCGTTGCTGTTGTTGCATATTTTTTTCCTCCATTCATTTTTTTTTTCCATAGTCTGCTTCATTACGGAGAAAAATTACTTACAACGTTTTGACTTCGACTGATTTTCTTGGCTATTTCATAGTGTTTTAAGCCAGATTCAATATAGCCTTTTATTGGACCTTTTTCAAAAAGGTGATAGCAGTTGCTTTAAATTTTGGAATACAAAAGAATTCAACTCTTTTCAATCACGCAGTCAATCAAAAAGTGAAATCAAAAGTGTCAAACCTATTCAGTTGAGCCAAAAAAAATGGAGACTTTTTGTTATGTTTTTGGAAAAATAATAAAAATGGTATAAAAACAAAACAAACAGAACAGAAACTTTGCTATTTTACAAATGACTGATTTCTTTATACAACAAAATTTATTTCGCTTAAATCGGAGTACTTGTTATCGAGATACAACATTTCAAAACTAAAAAAAAAAAGTCTAACCTATTCAGTTGAGCGGCACTATACTTTATAGGCTTGAAGGCTCTGCCTTCTGGCTGTTACATACATTTGCACAAACTTAATACTCTACTAGCTGGCCCGGCGAAGATATCCAAGAAAGTTATCCAAATGCATAGAACATACTCGAATCGAAATGTTAACAAAAATATAGAGAACAAATGACATCTCTTAAATCGATTGGACTTAATCATTAGTAATATTTATCATTCATGTTATTACAGTTACGGTTAGTTATCACAGTCCTGCCCGTTGTCGCCGCCCGCCGAACGGGTTGTAGTGGATGAAGAGGTGTGGCCGACACTTTTGCCGAGTACTGGCCCACCAACAAGCTCAAATATGGAATGGATAAAAAACGAAAAATGTCGTATATCACAAGGCGCTTCACTGAAGAGAATCCACCCAAGTTTAACCTATGCAGCAAAATACATAGTTTCATCAAAGCAAATGTCTTGTCGTCACATGATTTTCTTTAAATATATTATCCTAGTATTCGAATTATCCTAATGAACTATTCAACTTAATAAATTTTGTGCATTCATTTTATTACGTTAATTTAAATCCATAAATTAAGTTTAGCTAAAAGGAATCACTACATTCATTGACTGTTAGGCGGTACGAAGGTCGCCGTTCCAGCTAGTTTAAAATAAAAGCAAGATCGCTCGCAAGAATGATTCAGTACAAATTCAATATTATATTCTATTTACACTGCCCGACAACCGATTAGCACACTCTCTAGCCTATCAGTTTAGAGGCAAATAACTCAGAACTCTGAATAAGTTTTAATGCGCATTATTTTTTTCTTTTATTCTTCATCATTTTTACTCATTCTGAGAATAACTGTGAGTTCTGAAAGTGTACCGTTATTTTGTTTTGCTATTTTCTTTGAAGTGCGACAAAAATGTATGCATATTTTTTGCGACAGTCGATTAGCACATTTTTGCTTTAGTGTCAATTTTTGCGTGTAAGTTGTCGTCTTTGGCTGATTAAAATTATTATTTGTTTATTGTGACCAATTATCAATTTAAAAAATAATAATGGGAAAAGCAAAATCGTTGAATGAGTCTGAAAAAGCCAAAATAAAGGCTTACAGGGAGTGCGGTCACTCGATTCTTCAAATATCAAAAAATATTAAACGCAGCCGTAAAGTTATTACCTCATATTTAAGCAATGAGGATACCTATGGGAAAAACATGAAAGGTCGGCCCTCATCAGTAATAACAGCAGCTGACAAGCGAATTATATTAAGGCACGCATCTAATTCTCACGACTCAGCCGCCAAAATAAAAGAAAAAACTGGTGTTAAAGCATGCGTTCGGACTGTACAAAGAGTAATATCGAATGCTGAACATATAAAGCGTCTGAAACTAAAAAAAAAACCACCACTAAACCAACTTCGAAAGATGCAACTGCTCGATTTCTGTCGATCGAATATGTCCTGGACCAAGGAGTGGGAGCGTGTAGTCTTTTCAGACGAAAAAAAGTTCAATTTGGAGGGTCCTGATGGATATGCCTACTACTTTCATGATCTCAGAAAGGAAGAGCATACTTTAGATCGATTGCACAGCCGTGCCGGTGGTGTCATGGTGTGGGGATCTATTACTTACTATGGCACCATAGAACTGCAATTTCTAACCAGCCGTATGAATGCCATTGCGTACAATGGTGTACTGAAAACGGCTTTCCCTGCAATCAAGGATATTTTTGGATTCTTGGAATGGAAGTTCCAGCAGGATAACGCACCTATCCACACATCCAGGATCGTAAAGTCCTGGATTGTGGGTCAAAACTTGGAATTGCTAACTTGGCCGCCATACTCGCCCGATCTGAACATTATAGAAAATGTTTGGGGATGGTTAGCAGGCAAGGTGTACGAGTCAGGCAGGCAATATTCAACTGAAGCTGAACTCATTGAAGGAATAAAAGAGTCCTGGGAGGCTATTTCACTCAATTATATTAAAAAATTATATGACTCCTTACCCAAGCGGATGTACGAAGTCATACTTAACCGTGGAGGCTCAACACATTATTAATTATTTTACAAATATAATCGAAAATATTGAAATTAATGTTAAAAAATAATTTGAATGAAATTTGAATCCATTTTCTTTTGTTATTTAAAGTTTTCAAGCGACTGTGCTAATCAAATGTCGCAAAAATAAAAGTTAATTTTTTATGTTAAGTTTGTTTAAATTCATTTAAAATGTTATTAATAAAGTTAATAAACTATCTATCATTTATTCTTGTGTATAATTTTATATTCTTTTAATGGCAAAAAAAATTCATCTTAAAAGCTTCATTCGTTTTCCTGATATTAAGCTCCTAAGACTCGGACCATAGGGTGTGCTAATCGGTTGTCGGGCAGTGTATCTTTGTATAAGCATTAAGCTCGTATTTCCTTCTATTTTTTTCTTCTCTTCTATAACTCCATAAACTTGCTGCTTTTCTGTTATCGAAAGATTTTTCTTTTTAGTTAATCGAGACTTTCTTTCTTAACAGTCCTTCTCCGAGTCTCTTGGGGTCTGGTCATTTATCGGGTTCTATTTTATAGCCTATTTTCAGCTCAACTTTATTCATTCCATTCCAGCTCGTTGCAATTTCAAATTTAGTTGGGCGTCTTTAGCATTGGTTGACAAAGGTCTATATGAATCTATTCCAATTTTTACATACTGAGAAACCATATAGGACTTTTAAACCTAAAACTTTAAGCGACTGCGATAGCATTCTATAAGCTACTTATACAATGTTGTTGTCCATTTGATGGATCAGTGGCCGATCAGCGATTTAGCGACAAAATAAAATCTCCATCTCCATGTAAATTTCACAAGTCAACTTCATTCTCAATTATAATTAAAGTAAAAATAGCTTTTAAGTCGCAACAAAAATATGTCCACAAACAAAGACTTTAATGTGGTTACGACGGGGATATGGTAAAGATATTTTTCGAGAGTTTATACTTTGAATTGAGAAATAAAATCAAATTTAAAAGATAGTTTTACAGGAATTTATAAGTAATTTTGTTTTGTTGATTGGTCTCAAAAAATGTGGCATTAAGATTCCTCAATTTTAAATCATTTTAAAATAAGGTTGACCATCTGTCTTAAGCCCTTCATCAAAGATCCTTCTAGGGCTTTGCTAAATTTCTATTTATTTCAAAAAAAAGTCATTTTTTAAAATGGAATTATGTGGCTTTGAGGTTGGTTTCCTCCGCTCCCTCTCTGTTGTTTTTTGTCTTTTTACAAATCTTTAATAGCAATTTCAAAATATAATTAATAATCTACTAATCCAACTAATAGTTGAGCTTGAGGGCAAAGTCCACATCCATTTTAACTCCTGGTTTGCGCACAACCACAGCCTTTTCCTTTGGCGACACTTCCAGCTGTTGGCTAACACCATTCACCGTAATACTGGCTCCTTTGGGTAGACGTTCCAGGCCGGCAATCACAATGCGTTCAATCCAGGCATTTGATTTGTATTTGGGTTTGCCTATAAAACGATTGGTCAACTGATTGTGGGCAAACTCATAGTTGACATAGATGTAATTTCCCCGGCGGTATTCATAGGACTTTTCATCATCCAAATAAAGTGTGCCCTCGGCCTTGCCCTGGCGATCCAGGCAAATAATGAGGGTGTAGGGATCGTTTAGCATGAGTGTGGAGGCACGACGTTGACGTTCCTTTTTGGGTACAATGCTGCCACCACGTTGCCAGACAGGAATCTGCAAGAGACAGGAATTAAGCTCGATTTTTAATACTCCCTCAACTAAACTCACCTTAAATTCTGTCACCGGCACACTCTCATAGCCGGACCTCTCCTGCCTTTGGTACGTGTCCACATCGTACCAGTAGTCCCCATTCTTTTTGTCATCAATGGCCGGGAAATATACATCCACCTTGCTGACGCCCTGCTGCATCACCGGACTGACTAACAAACGCTGCTGTACGAGCAGCTGGCTATCAATGCCAAATGCCTCTTTATCCTGCGGATAATGTGACAAAAGTGGACGTATCACTGGCTCACCCGTCTGCTCCAGCTCATAGAACGAGGTATACCACAAGGGCAGGTAAGAGTAGCGCTTGATCAGAGCATCACGTATCACCATGCGAGTACGCTCCGGGAACAGCCAGGGCTCACGACGCTTGGTGTCAATATGGGCATGGGCACGGAAGAAGGGTAAAAAGGCACCGGTTTGATACCAACGTTCTAGCAGTTCCGTTTCAGGATTGCCAAAGAAGCCACCCACATCGGCACCACAGAAGGAGAATCCGGCCACTGCCTCGGACAGACACATCTTGATTGAATGCTGCAAGTGTACCCAATCGGCCATGTTATCACCGGTCCAGATGGCCGCGTATCTCTGTGAGCCGGCAAAATGGGCACGAGTTAGTATAAATGGACGCTGGTGGGGATCACGTTGCTGGAGACCGGCATAAGTGCCCATCAGATACATATGCCCATAAAGATTGTGCACATCACGATGCTCCCAGTTGCCAAAGTGTACCAAATCCTTGGGCGTAGTCACCTCGGGTCCATTGAACACCGACGGTTCGTTCATATCGTTCCAGATCATTGTGTCCGCACTCACTGTGTCAAACTTTTTCAAATCATATTGACTGGCCAAGTATTCACGCACCACGGGATTAAAGAAATCCGGATAACTGGCCGATCCCGGCCAACACCAGCCCTCATAGTCATTGCCATCGCGGGTCTTCACATAATACCCACGATCCGTGCACTCACGATGAAAGAAGTAGCCGCTGTCCCGCTTGATATGCGGATCAATGATAACCACCAGATGACGGCCCAATTCGGTAAGATTCTTCACCATGTTCAGGGGCTCGGGGAACTTGAACTTGTCCCAGGTGAAATAGCGCTTGCCATCCGTGTACTCAATGTCCAGCCACATGGTATCCATGGGCATGTTGTGTTCATCGAATTTGGCCGACACCGAACTGACATCGCGCTCATCATTGTAATTCCAGCGACACTGATGGTAGGCCAGCGAGAAGAGTTGCGGCAGTTCGTGGGTACCGGTGAGGGCGGCGTATTGCTTGAACGTATCCATGGGTTTGGGACCCAGAAGAATGAAGGCATCCACTATGCCCGATTCGGAAATGAAATGAGCAGCCGGCGGAGGGGATTTTCTTGAGCCGGAAACAAAGTTCACCAACGAGGAGACCACATTCGTTTCAGCCGTGTATATGTCCACCCAAGTTTCGGCAGCATTTTGCCAATAAACGCCAGCTGTGCGCTGGGGACTGAAAAGACAAGATGATGGAAAGAGGGGGAGGATTAGTTAACCAAACGATGTATAAGGAAATCCCATCAGAAATACATTGGAGAAGAAAGAGATGGTTCAATGGTAAATGGAAAAGGAGGGAGATACGGAGCAAGAAGGAAGAGAAGGAATGGTAAAAGAAAGTACAAGTGACAATAAAGGGAAGAGGCTCGAGAAGAGAACTGGGAAGAAAGGAAGGAAGATTAAAGGAAAAAAAGTTAGAGAAAGCAAAGACCCAGAAATGATGCACAAGGCAAGGAAGTATTAAGAAGGTCGAAAAGAAAAACAGAGGAAAGATAACTTCGGCTCGACCGAAGTTCATATAACCTTGTAGCTTGTATAATTTATATAAATTAAGGCTTTCTTAGCTGAGTTGTTTCCCAAACTCAGCAATAGATAGCGACACTACTTTGACCATTTGCTTGCTAGTTTGTTATATGGCAGTTATACGATATATTCATCTGATTTTGACAAAACTCCCCCAACAATTTGTGGAAACTGATAATTATCATAGCTAGAAAGTAAAAAGTACTCTACCATTGAAAGCAAAACAGTTTTCCTCACATCGTTCTAATGGCAGCTTTATTCTATAGCAGGGGCCGGCAAAACACACATGCACATTTTGGCGTTGTGTGTGTGTGTTTAGCTACGCGAGAGCGCGCTCATTCAGCACATCTTTGTTGTTGCAAAAGAGAGCAGTATAAGCTCGTATACTGTCGGTGTGTCGACGTCGCTGCCGCAGAGCAGTGTTCAATACACTGGAGACTGAGACGTGTCGGACTGTGTTCTATAGTCATCCGATTTGGATCAAACATGGTAGAATTGTGTAGTAGCATATAATATTGACCAGTAACAAGTTTGGGAGCGATAGCATTGAAAACAAAAAAGTTTTGCCTACAAAGACTTTTTTCAGACCTATCTTTTGTATGGCAGTTATACTATATAGTTGGCCGATTTTCATCAAACTTGGTGGAATTATGTGAAAGCATAGAAAACTTACAAATACGAGGTTTGGGCACGTTGCGGTGAAGACAAAAAAGTTTTTCTAACTAAAAATACTTTTTCGACCGATCGTTCCTATGGCAGCCGAATGCTATAGTCATCCGATCCGGCCGGTTCCGACAAATGTGTAGCGCATTTGTACCAAAAGCCGTCATGCTAAGTTTGGTTACGATAGCTTTAAAACTGACGGAGGAGATAGCATAGAAACAGACGGACGGACAGACGGACATGGCTATATCGACTCAGCTCGTCATGCAGATCAAGAATATATATACTTTATGTGGTCGGAGATGCGATGAGGGTATAAAAACGAGAGAAATTGAAAAAGGAAAGGAAGTTGGAAAGAAAGAAATAGGAAGCAAGAAGTAAGTAAGAGAGAGATAAATAAGGAAAGAGAAAACTTCTTCTTTATAATGAAATAGAAAATAAGGTAGCACAAAGATAGAGATGTTGAAAGAATGAGAAAAGAAGGGGAAAGAAAAATGAAAAATCAAAAGTAAGGGCGAAAGGAAAAGCATGGACCGAGAAAGCGAGGAAAAGGGAAGGAAAGTAGGGAAGAAAGAAAGGAAAGAGAAAAAGCAGGCAGCCTCCTTTTTATAACACAGAAGAACGGAATCAGGAAGGAAGAAAAATCGAAGGAAGAATGCAACAAGAAGTAGAAACGGAAAAAGGAAGTGAATAAAGGAATAATGGAAGAAGGAAGAAGAATAGAGGTAGAAAGGAAAACAGGAAATAGCAGGAGGCGGTCGAGAAAGGGAAAGGGAAATAGAAAGGAAGTAGGAAGGAAGGAAGGATGAAGGAAGAATGAATTAAGGTAGTAGGAGGAGTTATAGAATGAGAAAGCACTTTTTTTATACAAAGAACACAAAATAAAGAAGGAAGCGAAATTGAAGGAAAAGAAGAAGGCAAAAAGAAAGTAGTATGAAAGTAAAAAGTAAGTAGAAATAAAGAATAATGATGAAAGAGGTAGGAAGGCGAAAGAAGAAGGAAGAATGAATGAAGGAAGAAGGAAGGAAAGAAGATGGAAGAAAGAATTAAGCAAAAATAAAGGAGCCTGGATGGAAAAAGTAAGTAGGAAGAAGAATAAATGAAGATATGAAGAATCAATGAGGTAGGAAAGGGGAGGACAAGGATAAGAAGAAAAGAAGCATAAAGTAAGAAGCAAGAAAGAAAGAAGTATGAAGGAATGAGGAAGGAAGGAAGACGGAAGGTAGAAGAAACGAAGTAGGGGGATGTAGGAGAAAGTAAAAGAAAGAACGTTATTCGATAATAGCTCCTTTTTTATAGGGAAGGGAATCAGAAAGGAAGCTAAATTGACAGAAGTAGAAAGCAAACAGAAAGGAGTATGAAAGTAGAAAGTAGGTAGAAAGAAGGATTAATGGAGAAATAAAGGAGGAAGGAAAAGTCAGTCAAGAAGAAGGAAACGAAGGAATGGAAGGAATTAAGCAGAAAAGAAGTAGAATGGAAGAAGGACGGAAGGAAAAAGGAAGTAGGAGGAGGTAAGAGGGAGTAAAAGGAAGAAACTAGCTCTTTTTTATAATAAAAAAGAAGGGATCAAGAAGGAAGCTAAATTAATAGATGAAAGCAAAAAGAAAGGAGTATGAAAGTAACAAGTAAATAGAGAGAAGGAATAATGGAGAAAGAAATGAGAAAGAAGAAGAAAAAAAAATAAAAAGGTAGAAGGAATGAGGGAAGTAGGAGGAGGTAGGAGTGAGTAATAGGAAGGAACGTTACTTGAATATAAAAACAAGTAAGAAAGTCGGTCAAGCCCGACTGTAATATCCTTTGTACCTGCAGTAGCAGCTGAAGGCAGTGGTGCTGCAGCGAACTTTCTTTTGCTAATAACTTGAGTATCCAATTCCACTTCCAAGGCAACTTTTTATTGATTCTTGGTCTCGCAACATTAAAACGAAAAGGTTTTTCGTTTTGAAAAGTAATACTTGTTGGTCAGTGGAATGAACCTTTTATATCTTTGGTACAGAGTATTAAGAAGGGTGTCACTTTTATAATTAAGTAAGTAAGGAAGGCGAAAGATGGGAATAAGGTGGAAGGAAGCAAAACAAGAGGAGTTATGAAGGAAGAAAATAGTAAAGAAGAGGAAAGGCTAAACCTATTGAAACGCCGAGCTGCGTCCGATACACAAACGAAAAAGTTCAAATTTCCAATATATCTTCAAACTCTGCATAAAACTTCTTGGTGATTTTTAAATTTTAATAAGGTGAAAACGATTTTAGAATTAATGGATTTAATGTGTTTTTTTTTTACACTTGAAGTGTCTTATAATTTGGCACAAAAGTTTGCAACGCATAGAATGAATCATCTCCGACCACATAGAGTACATACAGTTGCGGCAAAAATAATAGCACTGCATCATATAACATTCTTTGATGCAATACATCTTTTGTTTTTTTTGTAATTGGTTTAATAATTTTGTTGTACAGTATAGGCTTACATGTGATCTGTCTGAGAGTAATGTGTTAATGCTCAATTTGCTAACGGTTTTTTCTGTATAAGGCATCTCAGCAAACGAAGTGCAAAACAGAGCGGCAAAAAAAATAGCACTGATAACGGATTTTTTGAGATTCCGAGGAACAGACTGCAGGTGTTCGGCGACATGATGATTGTTGTTGTGTCTGCGGACAGTAAATGCGTCGTATTGCAAAGTCGAGTCGCCACACTATCATTAAGTTCAAAAAAATTATTAATTATGGGTCGCGGAAAGCATTGTAGTGACGAAAAGAGGGAAATCATTAAAAAGCTTATCGAGGAAGGCAACACCTACGCTCAGGTGGGGCAAATCGTCGGTTGCTCCAATAAAATGATTAGTAATGCCTTAAATTATAAAAATAAACCAGAAACACGCGGTAGAAAAGTCGCAATGTCTAATTTGCTGGTGAACAGACTGGTTCGCGAGTGCAAGAAGGCCCCCTTTAAGCCGGCTACTGAGCTAAAGAAGGAGCTTTACATATCGGCTTGCATTAGGACAGTTCGGAATCGCTTAAAAGATTATAAATTAAGTGCCCGTAGTCCGAGAAAAGTTCCACTTTTGAATGCGAAGCATGTGGCAAAAAGAATAGAGTTTGCCAAAGAGCACCTGAATTGGCCGGCAGAAAGTGGAGAAACATCCTATGGTCGGATGAAAGCAAAATCGTGCTATTTGGAGGAAGAGGATCTCGATCCTATGTACGGCGACCCCCCAATTCGGAATACCGCCCGAGTTTCACCTGCAAGACCATAAAACACGGTGGAACGAGTATCATGGTTAGGGCATGCTTTTCTTATTACGGAGTGGGTCCAATACATTGGATAAAAGGTATTATGGATCAACATGTCTATTGCGATATTTTGCAAACAGTGATGCTGCCTTATGCGGAACACGAAATGCCGTTGTTGTGGGTCTTCCAACAGGATAACGACCCTAAACATACCAGCAAGAAAGCTCGTAAGTGGTTTCAAGACAGATCCCTTCACCTAATGGATTGGCCTGCTTAGTCTCCAGACTTAAACCCGATAGAGAATCTTTGGTCTGAGGTAAAACGAGAAGGCCAAGCTAACTTCGTCTGTGCCGAAGTTTTGATACCCTTGCAAAAGCTGTTTTTGAAATGACAGAGTTTAAGAACGCTTAGATAAAAATCAAAAACTTTTGTAACTAAAATCCATTTTCCGTCAGATTAACATCTGATTTCGATCAAATTTCGCGAATCTTTTTGAAAACATATCAAATTAACAATCGCCAAGTTTAAGAACGATAAAATTTAAAACAAAAAAGTTTTTCTCACTAATAGCCTATTTCCACTGGCTTCATTTCTTATCATTTTCATTTCTAAAAATGATGCTGTTTCCATTGACAAATCTTCATCATTTTGATATTCGCAATGCCACGTTGACAAAAACAGGTGAATGGTTTGATTTAAACAACAGGCGCTACTTTCAAACTCACGGGGAGTTTTTGCAATATTTACCCAAAAAAAGACATACCCGGCAGGAAAGCAATTACCATGGGCGAACGCATTGTTAACGCCCTGAATAATCAGCAGAAAGCTAAATACACAACTTATTTTGACTAAATTATAATATAAACAAAATTGCGCCTTATTTTTAAATTCAAATCAATAGTTTAGTGGTGATGACACTTTCTATTTCCAGAGAGTAACGAGTAGTGCCAGAGAGTAGCGAGTATTTTTTTAAAAAATACCAAATTCCTTCGTGGGGAATGCCATCATTTTTGAGAAATGAAGGAAATGAAGGGCAAAATGCAACAACAATTTGTATGGAAGAAATGATATCATTTTCTTCATTTCTTGTCATTTCAAGAAATGAAGCTTCATTTCTTTGGTGGAAATAGGCTATTAGACTCATTTTCCGATCGATAAGTCCTATGGCAGCCTGAAGATATAGTCATCTGATTTCGACCAAATTTTTCAAATTAGTTTGAAAGCGTTTAATATTAATAATCACCGATCTTAAGAACGATTTACTTGAAAACAAAAAAAAAATTTCACTAAGACCCATTTTCCGACCGATCGGTCCTATGGCAGCTGTAAGATATAGTCATCCGATTTTGTTAATATTAAGAATCACCGCCCTTAAGAACGATTTACTTGAAAACAAAAAAGTTTTTTTCACTAAGACCCCTTTTCCGACCGATCGGTCCTATGACAGCTATAAGATATAGTCATCCGATCTTGACCAAAATTTGCAACTCTGTTTGAGAGCATATAATATTAATAATGGCCGAGTGAAGGGACGCTAACATTGAAAACAAAAAAGTTTTTCTCACTAAGACCCATTTTTTGACCGATGGTTCCTATGGCAGCTATAAGATATAGTCATCCGATCCGGTCAGTTCCGACATATTAGCAGCGTGCAGTTAAAAGAAGACTCTGTGCCAAATTTCAGCTCGATAGCTTTAAAACTGAGAGACTAGTTTGCGTAGAAACAGACGGACAGACAGACAGACGGACAGACAGACAGACAGACGGACGTACAGACGGACGGACAAAGCTCAATCGACTCAGCTCGTCGCCCTGATCAAGAATATATCTAGTTTATGGGGTCGGAAATGAATATTTCTATGCGTTGCAAACTTCTGGGCAAAATTATAATACCCTTTGCAAGGGTATAAAAATATGTTTCCAATGCAAAACCAAGGAATATTCAGGAGCTCTGGGCTATCATTCAAGAATCATGGAGCAGTATTCCACTGGAAAGGTGCCAAAATTTGGTCAATTCTATGACGAGACGTTGTGCTGCTGTCATTGCTGCCAAAGGTTTTACAACCAAATATTAATACACTATATCGATGAAGAATACAAATGAATACAAATATTCCAGAACTTCGCGGTTTTTTTTCGTTTTTTTTTTTCGTTTTCTTAAGTTATTTTTGAAGTAGTGCTATTTTTGTTGCCGCCTAAAATGTTCAACGTTCACATTCTTAATGTAAATATTTCAATTTCATGTTATTATCGACGACACTTGCATTGTATTTCGATAAATTAGAGCCTAAAGTAAAAATAAAAGCCTTAAACAAGTTAAATATATGAATAGTTATTAAACAAATGATCAATAAAGAAAAATGTATGTCATGGTGCTATTATTTTTGCCGCAGCTGTATGTATATTCTTGATCAGCATGACGAGCTGAGTTTGATTGAGCCTTGTCCGTTCGTCTGTCTGTTTCATCGCGAACTAGTCCCTCAGTTTTAAAGCTATCAAGCTGAAATTTTGCACAGAGTCTTCTTTTGAATGCCCGCTGCTAATATGTCAGAACCGCTTGGATCGGATGACAAAATCTTGTAGCTGCCATAGGAACGATCGGTCGGAAATTGTGTTTTAGTGAAAAAAACTTGTTTATTTTAAATTTTAGCTTTCTTAAACTTGATCATTATTAAAACTATATGTTTTCAAACTGATCTGCGAAGTTTGGTCGAAGTCGCTAATCCTTGGAGCGAGCTTTTTCAAGGGTATTAAAACTTCGGAACAGACAAAGTTAGCTTTTCTTTCCCGTTTGGTTTTATGCTCGAGAAGCTAATTAATCAGAAAGTTCGAGGGACACAATAAAAACATTTTAAATGGGTAAAAAAAAGCTACCAACAAATGTGGTCTAAAATTATTGTGGATCAATTCAAAATGAAACTTTAAATTGTTATCAGCTGAAAATCCTTTTAAAATAATTGTTTATTGCATTGTTTACTTTGCTGATTATTTGCACTCGTATCAATAATTTACAACCACTTGCTTAACATCTTGAGGAGGGAAGTTATCAGCATTGTATATATTAAAAATCTTAATTTAAATTGCAATTTCAAGTATTTTTCTTTGGCATGAAACTGGTCAAAGCAATCGTTAAAATACCCATACATACCCATGTCCATAGAGCACTGGCACCGATCCATAAAGTGCCATCTTGCTATCCACAACATATTCAAACACATCCAAATTATAAAGACGATAGGGATCCGTACCCGATGTAGACTTCAGCACAAAACTATCCGCATGCTCTGGTATGCCAAATAGTATCTCCGCTGCTGGGAATGAGAAATCCAAGGCCACTGCCTCGGGGCCATAGGGTTTTGAGTCGTGATGTGATTTGAAGTTCTCCTCCCAAGCACCCGGGTCATCGGAAATCGGATCACCGCTCACGGCAGGCGCATCGACCTGTTGCTCATCACCGTCAGCTCCGGCCCCGTCATTTCCCTGCTCGCCGTTTGTGGGTGCGGCGGCCTTTGGACGCAAATGCTCAAAGTACAGCCAATTCTTGGCATTTACAGACACCACTAAGACATCATTCTCATAGAAATCAATGCGAAAGGGATCGCCATGTAAGACGGCCTTGTTATTGTCCGAAACAATGGTAATCTCGCCATCCGTTTCCTTTTGGACATGTATGCGTCCCGTTTTGGGTTGATCTTTAAGAGCATGCTCCACCCGGTAGCGTGGATGCAGCGGTTGCTTCTCATCGATTTGTAGACGGAAGGTGCTGCCCACTAAAGCTTCCAGCTTGAAGGCGAATTGATGATGATTCTCTTTGTTGATCAGATCAGCGGTTAAGGAGTCGGCATAGGTGTTAAGAGTGCCGGGTATGAGAGCATATTTGCTGCCCGAACTTTGAACCTTGCGGGAACGTCTAGAAAGAGGCGGAAGGATGACGGGTGAACGGTGCAAAATGAATTCTTAATTACCTGCAGAAACTGCTCTGTTCGCAGGTCTTGAAATTAGTTGGATCCACGCCAGCGGCATTTCCAAGCAGGCAGATTAAGGCGCCAATTAGGGCCAAAATGCCCAACAGAGAGATATGCATCTTTGGTTGTATCTCTCTGTCCACCAGCCCTTTGAATGTGACTGCAAATATGTTTAAAAATAGACAACGGTTGTAGTTGTTATTGTTGCTGCAATAACACAATGAGGCAAGCGCGTAGCACCTTGCCTCACCTTGTTATTCCCCAGATACATTTTCCCGGTCTAATTGTAAACCAATGTACACGTCAGAGCACACACAACAACTGTCTAATTCCGTTATTTCTTGACTTTCGCTCTAATGTTTGCCACATCTTTATCTAAAACTCAAACAAATGTTTTTTTTCCAATATTAACAAAACCCACGGCAAAAAACTGACGAAAGCAAAATCTTTAATACTGCAATTATATTTTTTGCCGGTTGTTAATGCATTTTAAACACAACTACACAGTTTGTATGGCTCTAAATTAATTTACACTAAGTAAAAAACTCTTGAAATGCCCAAGCGCACCTTTTGAATTATTTATTTGTGCAACTTGGAGATTTTTTTTGACTAATTTTTAACAACAAAGATGAAACTGGACTAAAAAAAAAATGGAATTTGCTGTGACATACGAGACCGGATTAGTGTGACCAGAGTGCGATATGGTAGTAATACCAAGAGAGCTGGTCATAATTAATAGCTGTTTTCGCTATTTTCGAGCCTGTAAAATTTCAAAATTATTATTATTGTGACACATGAACTCAAAAAAGTTGATTGAGTCGAGACCAAATCTGTGAATGCTACATCTGGTGTGAAAAACGCTAAACTGGCAGCACTGCAACAACCAATCCAGTCATCACTGAAAAAATGCAGATTTTTTTTTGCAAAAAAAAAAGGGAAAAAAGCAGTGCTGACAATTTGACCTTTTTCCGGCTAAAAAAGTGGCTTGTGCGTCAAAATAGCGTCGGATATTTAGCGTCGACCTGGAACGACGGAATATGGAACATTTTGAAATTTTTTATTTTCTTAATTTCTCTCTATTTAATGTGCGTCACAATAGCGTCGGATATTTAGCGTCGAATTGGAACGATGGAATATGGAACATTTTGAAATTTTTTATTTATTTAATTTCTCTGTATTTATACAAAAAAAATTAAGATCTGTAAATGCAAAATTGTTCAGAAATGCAAGAACTACTGTTTTTATTCACCTGTGGGTGGGTTTTGGGCATTGCAGGTTGTGAAAATTTGACACCTAAAAATCGGCTCCACACATTTTGGGCTATATCTCCTCTCTCAGATAATGGCCCGATATGCACGGTATGCAAAAACTTCAGGCACATATTCAAGAATATACTCTGAAAATCTCAGCTCACTCGTCTGAACAGTTTTTGAGATAAACGCTTATCAGTGAACCAACCTCACAAAAGTCCCATACACTTAATTAACCCAAATAATTTGCCAAAATTTTAATGAAAATTTGGCTAAAGAGCCTTGATTGCAGTTTTGCTGTACTTAAAACTTAAACTGTGGTTTCATTTACAAATAATTTTCAAATTTTCAAAAACGTATACAAAATTCTTTTTATTGCTCAAAGCTGAATTGCCACCATTCAGGCATATAAACTAGAGATACAATTTTCGCTGCCTCAGTCAGCTGTTCGCTCTCACTTACGCTCACTGTGTTTGCCTGCTGGCTCTGTGAAGTATCTTTTTTGGGGCACTATCGTTTAGCACCACCAAAATTGAGAGGCAGCGCCAGTTGGTTCTCTAATACTCATTCTCCATGCTGGTACTTGTCCTGATTTGCTTGGATGAAGAGGGCCAGAACCAAGACGAAAAGTTAGGGGAGCAATGACCAGCGGTGTCATTGGCTGCAAGCGCGTCCATAACATTGTGGTTGAACAACTAAAGGATTCGGAGCAGGTGCAGCATAGTCTGTTGCTGATCAAGGGACGATTGCAGCCCAAATGCGCGAGTGCCAAACAATTGAAGGCGACTCTGGAACAACCGGGCAACAGCAAGTCATTCGAACAACTAACACAATTGTCCACAGCGGGCGAGTTTAAGCTGCTCTTTGACTTGGACGGAGGGCAGACGGAGGAGGAGCAGCAGATAATCGTTTGTCATCTGCATCTACGCTGCTGCAGCGGATCAAGACTGATTAATTTTACTTACAAGCCCCGACAGAGTCCTTATCGTGTGCAGCCTCTGTTGCTGGTGTGCCAAGACGCAGAGCAGGCGGAGGAGTCTATCAGTCGTTGCTCCCTTATTGATCTCAATCTGCGACTGGTGCAGTGCATCTATGCCCATAAGCTCTACTCGGCGGGCTTTCCCAATCGCACCTTTACGCTGAATGGCTCCTGTCAGGTCTTTCCCTCACAGTTAACCCAAAACGAGGTGCTAACCAAAAGCGAGGACGAGTTGTGGCAGTATTTCGCTGGCGAAATCCTCGCCAGCCCCCAGTGGGGACAGCAAATCCAATTGAAATTTGTAGCTTTTGTGTCCTGCACGCGTTATGATGGAGCCGCTGTAGCCGCTAGCGGGGATTACTCTTACGAGAATATACGACGTCATCTCCAGGGACACGCAGCCTTGGGCGGAGGCGGTTTGGCCCTCTTTGGCAGTGGCCACTTCTATGCCTGGCCCCGTCACTTCTCGGAAATAGGCGACTGCATACGCAGCAAGGAGCGGGTGGATGTCAGCCGTTTGCCCGATGAGAGCAACTATCGACGCACCTTTGGAGGTGTCTATGCCAGCACTTTGGGTGCCGTTTGCCACGAGTTGGGCCATTGCTTTGATCTGGGTCACACCCAGGATGGTGTGATGGGGCAGGGACTGGACTATCTCAATCGTGTGCTCACTGTGGATCAGCCCACCGAGCATTTGCCTCAACGAATTTTGGACACGGCGGCGGCACCCCCCCAAACATTAGGAGCCGGACGCCTGCGACTCACCCAGCTAAAGTTAAAGCCGACGGCACAACAGCTTTTGGAGAATTATCATACACAGCGACTCAACGATTGTTTCTATTTCACACGGAATTGTGCCGTGATATTGGCCCAGCATCGTTGGTTGTCCCTGGAGCAGGAGCAGACCGAGACGGCTGCCCAAATAAACTTGGATCTGGCAACGGAGGAGATTGTCTCCAGCATTCCATTGCGTTTGATAGAGCTACGCTGCAATCTCAACAGCCTGGTGGCCCATTACGAAGAGTTTCCCGAGGATAACTCCAGTTCAAGCATTTGTCGATTTCGATTGCCCGCCTCGCTGTGGCATCTGCTGGCCAAGCAGCGCACCCATTACGCTTTTGTGTTGACCCGGAGTGGAGATACCAAACGCTTAGCCTGTGATTAGGGGTAAGACACTGATTGATGATTCATTTGGTGAGTCAATTAAAAAGGAATTCAAATTATTCCATTGACTCATGCAAGTGACTCTCAAACTGTACACGGTGGGTGGGAGGGAAATGCAGTGAGCGAAAATGAAAATGATTTTTAAACCAAATTGATTCTTGTCATTTGAAGAGCATCACACAGTGGGATAGCTTATATGGAAACGGCGAACAAAAATTTCATTTAAACATCAAATTAACTCATAACTAGAAAGTTCGAAATATCTTTTAAGAGAGATGCAATTGAGCTGGAGAAACCAGCTGTTCGAACCTCTTCTAAAGTTTCTAAGTTTCGGTTCGCGGACCGGTTTTTGTACTTATTGAACCTAAGGTTTAAGACTTGGTTCATAGATTCATAGATAGTTCACAGACCAATTTCAATTCTTCCAGATAGCTTGCTATGTGTCAGATAAACTCACAATTTACTCTGTTATTCGATAGTTTATGTGACAGATATCTCTATGTAGAAGATGTGAAATCGGCCCTAAGGAGGACACATCCAATTTTACAAGCTCTTCAAAACGTCAATCTGTACTCCATTGGATCACATTCACTATTGTTGTTATTCCTCTACAACGGATTCCAAAAGTGTCTGGTCTTTGAAATTAAAAGATAGCCTTCAACTTGACTTATGCTTTATTTCCTACTCGAATACGCAATATGCCGATTTTGGATATGATTTCTGAGATATATCTTACATTTTTTTTTACCCATTTTAATCTTGAGAAAGGTAAAAGTGATTGTGTTGAACCAAAAATCTTTCCCTTTCGGGTTCAGGCAAGTTACAAACTTAGAAGGTTCGGTTCGAGGGACACAAAAAACTCGAACCGAGGTTCTTCAGGGTTCGGTTTAAAACCGGTTTGCAGCCTTAGTTTCAACATTCGAAAGCAGGACAGTATTGCAGCAATTATATAGGTAGATCCCACATTTAAAAAAGATGTTTCTAACGCTCCAATCATCTGTCTGAGGATCAGGACCAACTCATACATTACTAATTACATAGGTTTACAAATGAAGGCACCAGAGAATATAGAAAAAGAGATTAGTTTAATGTGCGATTTAAGGAAGACTCGAAAATGACTCATGCATTCGCTCAAAATGTGATTCATTAAAAATGGACTCGAAAAAGAATCGCAAATGTCTCGAAACTGATCAGAAAAACAGTTTAAGATCGACTCTTTATGAAGAGTTGCGGTTAGGGTACCATTTTCTCCCGACAAAAGTATCATTTATGTTCAGAAAACGAGCGCATTTATGACTATTTTAAACAGACAGAGGACTCGAAAAAAACTCGAGTGTGATCAGAAATTTCATAAAATGCTTGGTGGGGAGTCAGGTTTGATTACATTTGTAGGTCCTGAGGTAACATTAAGTAACCTTTTCAAACCAAATTCGATGAATTGAATTATGTTAGTCAAGTTGTTTGATTTTTCTGTAACGTTATTCAATTTTTGTATTCAATGATTTGAATTCAGAGCCCAAAAATGGAAATGGATGGAAAAGCTTGTAAAACTTTGAAATTCTTTTTATGGACGCTGCACAGTGGTTGCATTAAAATGGAGAGAGCGGCCATAAATACTTCTTGTAGAAATATGGAATATATTTTATTCTTAATGAGTAAAAACTGTAACAAGTAAAAATGGGCGTAGTTGGACATGTCCGCTCCCACTTCGCTGCGACAGCGCTGCAGCAGCGAACATTCTTTTGCTTATAACCTGATTATCGTTCATCCGATCTTTTTCATTTCTTCCGCAAATCGATGAAAAATCTTGATAATTAATAACTAGACATCGGATTTTGCATATTTTGAACCGCATGTCCGATTTAAGTTCTTAATGCACACATCTTTTTTTTAATTGATCAATGATCTAAGTCCGCTAAAAACAATTTTGCATATATGGCATAAAAAAAAATGCAAAATATGTAAAAAACCAGTTTTTATGAAATTACATAATGTTTCAGTGCTAACAATTTTCTGGTTTTGTTGCAAATCTGTTTGAGCTTGTAAATCGACGTCATCAATTCAACTTGTAATCAATTTAAATGCTGAAAATGAGTGATAAAAACACATTTTAATTCAAAAATGGCTAAGAGATTTGCCATCAAACTGTTTTGCAATACATATTTACATACCAGGCACCCGGAGTGCGTTGCTGCGCCACCTTTAGAATTTTAAACACAATACGAAGAAGTGAAGCTTAATATACAATTGCCATCTATCAAATCTTCATGATAATCTAAACTCGTTAAATTGTTTTTTCTAATTTCACGAGTTTTTGGTTCGTATGATCGTCACCTCCTATTAACCCGTCGATATACCCGTCTTTGTGTCAATCTAAACTCATATAAGAATTTCGCAAATGTTAAAATTTCTTTAAACCGATTGACCGATACCTCCTATTTACCCGTCTTTAATTGCCAACTATTAAATCTTCATGACTGTCTGAACTAATCATAAAATTTTGTATATATCCAGATTTTTGGTCCGCTTGATCTTGACCCGTCAATTTACCTGTCTACATTATAAATTTCGCAACTTTTTGGACCGTTGGATTTAACCATTTACGCGTCCAAAATTGCCATTTATCACATCTTATTGATTTCGCGAAAAATCAAAACTCAAATAATAATTTAGAAAATTTTGCGATTTTTTTAACAGTTCGATTTGAACTTCCTATATTTACCCGTCTACTATTGCCGTCTATTAAGTCTTCATATAATCTTTGGTCATATGAAAAATTGCCAAATTTTAGACCTGTTCAATCCACGCCTCTTATTTACCAACGCCTGCGCTTTCGTACATACTCAAATGAAAATTTGACAAATTTCGCTGTTTTTGGTCTAAGCCTCTTATATACGCAGCTTCAATTGCCATCTATCCAACCTTCATAGTTATCTTAGGTCCTTTGAAAATTTGGCAAAGTTTGAAATTTCGCGATTTGTTTGACCATTTGTTCCACATCTCCTTTGTTTACCCATGTACTCTAGCCGTCCATAAAATCTTCATAAAAATCTGAAATTAATGAACAATTTAGAAATTTCCCAATATTTTAGAACTTTCAAGGTACACCTTTCATTTGCTCGGTCGACAACTTCCATTTAACCGTCTATGTATGCCATCTATGTATATATTCTTTATAATAATCTAAGCTCAAGAATGATAATTTTGGTAAATTTCGCCATTTTTATACAATTACATATTTTGCATATTTGTTGCAAAATTTGCATATATTGAATATGCAGTTTAGCATAATTCCAAATTTTCACCTCAATCAACCTTCATTTAAAAAAGTGCATAAAATCCGATGTCTACTAATAACTCTAAAATGTACGAACCATCTATCTACTAAACTAAGGGAGATATGACGTTTTTGCATGGCATGGTAAAAATTGAAAATAAACTTGATCTGCCTACATGTATAAGAAGCTTATGTCCCATACATGTCGAACCTCCATCTCTGAGATCTTACGTTCATACGGACTGCCAAATCAAAAAATGTGCATTACTTTATGGAATACTACACGAGCAGCTGCAGGTGGCCGCAGCTAAACTAAATATTTTTTTAATCTTAAAGTATTAAGAAACAAGATGTAAAAAAGAATACTAAGGGCAAAGGAGGGCAAAACACTTAAGACTTTAACTCAACATTTGACACACGAACCAAAAACAAACACAAAAACTTACACAAAATTAAACACGAATTATTGTTGAGTTTAATTGTAGAAATAAAATTAATACCCTTATGTACAATATTCATTTTACTTAACTTCATTTAATATAACTTTTATACAAAAAATTAATTTGACAAAATTAACATGCTGTAGCGAGCTGCTGGCGCTGTACAAAGCAAATGAACAAGTGGTCACACTTTCTATGGAATTTTTAGAAAGCAGGTTCTGATCTAGAACCCTATAATTAGAAAAGTTTTATAATTTTTTTTGGTTTTTAGACACATTCTATATTATTTGGATACGTAATAGCCACATTTTCAAACATCGATGTTTCTCAAGCTCTAAGATGCAACCCTGTTTTACGAGATGGACCATTAACTGGAACCCAAACCTTCTAATTAGATTTTATAATTTTGTAATTTATTTGGCGACCTTTCTAATGTTTGATTAGTGAGTTTAGGTCGGAAAAAGTTGCGTTTGTTCACAACTGTAAACAAGTTATGCATTGTACCACCAAAAAGAGCTGGTTGCCTATACAGAACTGTTTCATCGTTATCCCTAACGACTCTTCAGTAGGCTTTTCGCTGAAGAAGGTATGATTGCCAACTGACTCGATATAGAAAAAGTATCATTTCGATATTTTTGACGATATAGAAAAAGTATCATTTCGATTTAAATATTTTGGTGTAAAAAAATAAAAACATAAAAACAAAACCCCTGTTTGATTGCATTTGGGCAATTCAAACAATTGGCGCCTGTGTTAACTGCGGGGAGAGAATTTTCCCCACTAACAACAATGGGGCCGATTACGAAGCATGCACAACACATATACAAAGCTTCTGTGACTTGGAAGAAGTCTGACTTGGGACTCCCAAGCGGTCTTAGCAGTTCTGGCATGAGAAAGCCTCTGCCAACTCATTGAAGTAGGGAAAAAGATAGCTGATGATTGAACTGTTGGAAGTTTATTAAATAGCTATACGATCAACCAGCCTGCTTTGTGGTGTTGTGCGTGTCTTGTTTTAGAAACGTTATGATGAAAATCATAACTTATTGACCTAGAGCCTGCTAAAAAGTTCTAAGATTCATAAGAAAAAACTTCTGATAATACCAATAATCGTTAGGAAGACCCATTGAGTTATGTGCTCATCGGTCATTCGGCTTCTGGTGTCAGAAACCACACTTTTTAAAGCCGAAGCCAAGCGTTCCGAAGGCACGGAGCTTCCCGGTGTAATATGATATGACAATGTCAAGTCAGAAAGCACTGGCAATGCGTCTTTCTCTTCAATCCAGAACTTAATCCAGGTTAAGCAACGCTAAAAAACGTACGTTTACCTTTTTTAAAGATGGGCTGAATTTCAGACAAACATCTCTACGCTTTGCTTTTAACTGTGCCTTTATATTTGTTGAGTTGCCACTGGTCTTTACAACTTTACTGCACTGCAATTTCTGTGCATCACCTTTAATAAAATAACATTTAAATACTTTGCTTTACATGTCCAGAGCACAAGAAACAGTTATGCGCAACAGTGTGAACGAATGCTAAAACAAAAATATCATCAAGAAATATTCGATTTCCGATATATCGCCTCCGAAAAATATCCGATAATGGTATTTGTCCAAACCAATCGTCGGCCAAATCTCTAGAGATTTCTATGACACAAATGTTTCGATGTAATCTCAGATTTAAAAGTTAATTCAGTAATTCCAGTAAAACAAGCACACTTTAGGCTTTGGGATATAAGACAACGTCTGATTGACCTTTCTTTACAAATACGTTCGATTGGTGGAATTGGGGGGGGGGGGGGATCATTACTATTAGCCATGCTCCCACGTTCACTTTCGCAAAAGTTTTGCGAATTAAAACCGGGTTTTCGACCAATTTGGGTCTCCAAATCTCAAAACTTTTGCGAAAGTGAAAAGGGGAGCATGGCTGTATCACTTTAGCTGAAATTATATCACATGGACATACAACATAAAGTTAGTAACTGTTTTTTTTTAATACTCAGCTTTAGTTTCTGTAATGTTGGGTTGACTTAAGATTGTTTTAATTGATTTCAATTTCAATTGAATCTCAAAATGCTCCCACAGTAAGAACCAATTTCTCTCTTTTGAAGCACACAATTAGCGAGATAGAGACAACACCTTTAAATTCAAACTTTTGACTTTAAATTTTTTTATATTTTTGCAAATCCACCTGCTCTAATAACTAAAGTTATGCTTATCATGTTTATTTCATATCTCAAATTTGGTTTGGTCTCTAAAAAGTAATTTATTTTATTTAAAATTTTTAAACAACGTGTTCTTTCCCTTTTTCCACTGTGTTTACTGAATGACTCTAAAACTGCACACGGTACTGCCCAAACTGTTGCTTTTTTCGCTTTGTTTACAAACCGAGTGACTCTAAAACTGCAAAACGGTGCTGCTCAAACTGTTGCTTACTGAGAAACTTGAAATCTCACACACACACCCATGCAAAATTGCCGACGTAGCTCCAAATAGAAGTACAAACATACAAATAGTTCCGTGAATTTTGCCTTTACATATTTCATTGCTTATGAAACCGCAAACGACAAGTCGGACCTCGATCAGTCGCTTGGTTTAGAGCTACATCAAATGACTCTCACTCTCAGTCTGACTTGGCAGTGTCGTCGTTGTTGACTTTGTGGCTTTATCGACTTCGCGGATGTGCGGTTCGATAATGAAAAATGCTTTGATAGAGCACACAGCACCAAATGCTCGCAGGTGCTGATAAGATAATGGCCATTAACCAATTGATGTTCCAAACCAACACTGATTTCCATTTTTTTTTTTGCCATTTCTATTACAGGCCTCAATATGGACGGGTCATCCAGTTCATCCTCCTCATCAACAACAACATCAACAACAACGGCAGCGACACAGGCACGCATACAGTTTAAGACCTTGAAGGGATTTCCGGACACCACAGTTGATAAAGTGGAAACGCAGGCATTTCTAAATGCGGCCAAGGAGATTGTAACTGTTATAGGTGGGCCGATAGATAGATACATAGATAATTCATAATTGAGTTTCTTTCGTTTGCAGAAAGCTTTGGTAAACTATTTACGCCCGTGATCAGTGACATGAATGGCAACATAAACGTAAGCTCATACAAACAAAGTTGATATAAATTCGAATCAGATTTAACAAATTAGGCGGATTCCTTATCATTCAGTCTAATTGATGGCTAGACAAACGTTTTCACTGAAATAGGGAAATAAGCAAATTTAGCATTTTACAATTTATAATTCTTTTACATCAAACATTCAAACCGTTTAAAGATACATTTAAATGTAAAAAGAAATTACTGCGTTTATAGTTTTTTACTTCACTTTAACTTCACTTCAGTTTAAACCGAATTTTCGAATCATTTCTTAGAAATCAACACTTTTACCCACTTTCGATCGTTCGAACTCAGAAACGAGAACTGACCTGACAATTTTGAGCCGCGGATTTCACGACCTACGTATGTATGTATGAAGATGAAGAGGTTTCAGTGAGGTGTAAATCGAAAAGTCAGCAAGCCAAGGGCAGAGAAATGAGAGCTTTAAAGCAACTTATTGCATGATACAACCATTACGATAAAACCATTGCAAGCTGAGAGTTTTAAATGATCAATATACTGCCATGTTACGGTTACGGTTTTCACTAAAGTAAATTCAAATTTTTTACATGTTCTCTTTTCTATTAAACAATCAAGGTAATCCGTATCAAACCTTTAGTTTCTATTTACTCTCTACTCGACGAATTCAAATTATAACTTTTTAATCTGATTTACATAATCAATTTGATGATTCGAATTCGACAATTTTTGTCGAACGCGAATACCGAAATAGGCCTTATAGTCATTTCGATATAGGAACAGTTTGACAAAAAAAAGGAGGGAAAAAGGGACAACAAGAACTTAAAAAGGTCATAAAGGTCATTTTGATCATAATTTTATACTCTGTAGCAAAGGTACAGAGAGTCTATATTAAGTATGTGCAAAAGTATGTAACAGATAGAAGGAATCATTTCCGACCCTATATAGTCAGAAATATATTCTTGATCAGCATCAACAGCCGAGTCTATATTAGTTGAGTTGTCCTTTCAACTGAACAAGGGAAAATTTTCTTCTTCAATTGTTCATTTTTGTGCAGCGAATCTGGTTCAGTCTCTCATGCCCTTAAGTTATTGAAATAGCTCGAAAGATCGCTAAAGGACACCACTCGTTGAGGATAGTGGACGAGCCAGATTTTAGGAAGTTGATCGAAGATGTCTCACAGTGCCTAAAATATAAGATGCCAACTCGAAAAATAATTTCAAGTATACACAACGAACAGCAAACTGAGCTTGGCAACTGCAGTATGTTTGACAAAATACGAGGGGAGTTCCCTCACAAATGAAAGTTACTTGGCTATAACCAAAGATTATACAATGAATCATATAAAACAAAAATTTGTATGGCGGGCTTTTTATTGTATTTATGCTTTTTATTCTATGCTATAACTGAACATTTTATTGAAAATGACTCATCGGGGCTCACATACTATACATGCTTGCATGCGCGATGTTTGACTAGAAGCATACAAAACAAGCATACAAAAAAAACCATCGCCCATTGGATGATCAAAAACGAAGTGACAGCATTAGCTTCAGACAATGCGTCCAATATAGTGGCTGCCATTAAGCTGGGAAATTGTCCCCATATTCCGTGAGCATAAGTTGATACGCAGATTAACTATGTCCGCTTCAAAGTCAAAGCGATTGTGGATTACTTTAATCGAAGTACTGTTGCCCTTTGAAAAACTTAAGAGTACGCAAGTTCAGTGGATTTAAAGTTGTGCCAGGATGTGACTACACGTTGGAACTCAACGTATAAAATGTTTGAGGAAGCATTTATTATACCTTCTTCCCGATTTGGTGTTAACAAGCGACGAATGGGAGAATCGGAAACAGGGCTTAATACTGGAACCGTTAACCGAAATAAACCGTTTCAAATCAAGTACCGAAACCGGAACCGATACACATTTTTTTTTTTTGAGAACCGAATACCGCTTACAGTTATTATTAGAACCGATAGCACCGGAACGAAATCGAAACGTTGGTACCGGTACCGTTTCGGTTTTTTTACCTTTGCAGAGCGCATGGTAGATATGGTCACGAGTTAGAGCTCAACCTATAGGATGCGAAAATATTTGCTTTCGGAAGACATCTTCAATATTTACTGCAGTTTTGCGGCTGCAGATAACGACTTTCTTCTGCACCGGAAAGTGTGGGACACAGTTCGCGAAATTGTACTAGCACCAGCGGAGGTGGCCACAACTAAACTTCAACCGAAAATCTTGTTTTGGGTGACTTTTATTCCGTTTGGATTATTGGATTCCATTAAGACTTTTCTCGCACTTAAGCGTGTTTGAAACCATAAAAACATTGAGTGCGTTCACCAGCAAACACCAATCATCTAACATAAATCATCAATCAACAAAAAAGTGTTTGGCTGCTGGTGAACGTGTTTGATAGAATTTTAAGGCAACAGAGCCATCGATATATTTGTGTTATCGGAAGTTTTGAATTTTTGGCAACAAATAGCTAAATAAAATTTAGAATAGCAGCAACTGCTCCTAGAATCCCCTTGAATTTTCCTCAAAACTTTGTCAGCCATTTAATATTTGTTGTAATCGCGGCGAGAATGTACACAACAAACTCGAATATCTGATGGCCAGATCTTTTTCCTATATCAACACGGTCATTTAGTAATATGAAGAACTCCTGTGTTTTGCCAGCAGCCAAATTATATAACGCTGGGTTTTATTAAGAGTAATTTTCGCTATTAGTTCATCCAGGGCAACGCAAAGAAGGGTCTGCAAATGTTCATTTTAATAAAGTATTTAATGGGCAATGAGCTGAGAGCTTAGCTTAGCTTAACGATGCACGGCACATCATGAAATACTCCTTGAATTTGTCCATTCTATATTTTTGTACTGTCACAATAATTGAGTATGCGGGGACTGCTTCTTTTTGAAGAGGCGGCTTTTCAAGTTTTCCTCCTCCGCAACAACCAGTAAAGACTTCAGGGCCTTGCACGAATTTCCGTGAGCTACTTGCGAATCCACGTCCTCTGCCAATTCATTATTTAATAACAAAGAGGTTTCCACATTCATTATGCATTTGCCTTGACAAAATTACTTGTTTGTTTACAACTGATAGCTGTGTGCTATCGATAACAAATCACAATCAAGCAATTCTAACAAACTACTTCATTGATGTATTCACATCTAACACAATCACGAAAATTAGCAATCATGATTGCACATCATGCCTGTTTACCAGCACAATCTAACAAAAATAGTCGATTTTTTGTCATCGATTTATGCTGGTGAACGCGCTCATTTACTCGAAGTCGAACAGTATGGGCACCGAGCGAGTGGCCTACAATTATTCGAAGTTCGAGAGCCCACCCATTCAGCTATTATACAAATTTTTCTAATTGGAAATAATTTTCTAATTTAGCTTTACGAATAAAGAATAACTTGAATTTTAGCCAGACTTCGATAAAGATGGTTTAAAACTTAAGTACGGCTATTTCGAAAAGAACCAAGAAAAAACCATAAACATTAATTTTAGCCAATCCGTTATACCGCAAACTTTATATTTTTCAGAACTAGAAATCACTTCCAAGAAATTTAATGATTTGAAAGCTCTTTGCGATAAGAACAGTATTCCCAACCAATTTCATAATAAATTCCTCAGCTTTCGATGTTCCGCAAATATAAAGGATTTGTTAAATAAAACAGATGAAGAAGATTAAGAATGTTCACTTAAATTTTTTTACTATAATTTATAAGTTTTCTTTTTTCTTTTTTTTAGCTAAGACACAAAAGACAGATTGATCAAGAATAAGTTTAGTTTATGTGGTCGGAGAATTTCAAACTACGAAAAGTAAAATAAATTATCAGCAATGAAATTTTCAACAACAAGAAATTCTTTTGATCTGTAAACAAGGGGTTTTTCTGGCTTTCGGTTTTTTATTTACACACTATTTACACGGTTTTCTATTTACAATGCCTTTAAACGGTTTGTCTCTACACGATACGGTTTTTTCTGTTTGTCTGTCTCGTCCATATTATTTTGCTGTGTCTATGGTGTTTTGGCATAATGAATTAGTGAAGCGGCGAGCTGAGTCGATTGAGCTTTGTCCGTCCGTCTGTCTGTCTGTCCGTCTGTTTCTACGCAAACTAGTCTCTCAGTTTTAAAGCAATCGATCTGAAACTTTGCGCAGAGTCTTCTTTTTACTGCACGCTGCTAATATGTCGGAAACGACCGGATCGGATGACTATATCTTATACTTGCCATATGAACCATCGGTCAAAAAATGGGTCTTAGTGAGAAAAACTTTTTTGTTTTCAGTGTTAGCGTCCTTAAATTCGGTCATTATTAATATTAAACGCTTTCAAACTAATTTGAAAAAGTTGATCGACAATGGGTGACTATATCTTATAGCTGTCATAGGAACCATCGGTCGGAAAATGGGTCTTACTAAGAAAAACTTTTTTGTTTTCAATGTTAGCGTCCTCAAACTTGTTCATTATTAATTGTATATGATTTCAAACAGATTTGCAAAATTTGGTCAAAATCGTATGACTATATCTTATAGCTGCCATAGGACCGATCGGTCAGAAAATGAGTCTTAGTGAGAAAAACTTTTCGTTTTAAATTTTATCTTTCTTAAACTCGGCAATTGTTAATTTGATTCGTTTTCAGAAATACCCGCGAAATTTGGTCGAAATCAGATGTTTATCTGTCGGAAAATAGGTTTTAGTTAACATTTTTTTTTGGAATTTTCTGTAAGCGTTCTTTGACTCTGACATTTCAAAAACAAAATTTTCAAGGGTATACAAACTTCGGCACAGACGAAGTTAGCTTGGCCTTTTCATTTTTGTTTGGTCCTTTCTTACAGAAACCAAATATGCATTGACTTTATTTCTTCTTCACGCTGGGCTGGTTTATCTAAATTTTAGCATATATATAAAATTTAGCATAAAAACGGGAAGCTCGATTTGAATTTTAGACCCATTGTTTCATGGGTAAACCTTAGAATTCGTCGTAGATTACGACTTTGAAACCCGCTTAGTCGAGAAAGAAATTAACCCACTCTAATGTGCTTATTTATTTTGCTCCGCATTGTTGCTAATGTGCACTAAAGATACAGAGCGATCGAGAAAGAGAGAGCGCAGCTAACTAAAATCTTTACCTTTACTAGAAAATTACAGATATCTGCGTGTTGATGTGTACAGTGGATGGCAGACCATTTTCAGTTGTTGTTGTTGTTGTAGCGGCTGTGGAAGATATTAATGTACGCAGATATGCAAAGACTGTTTTGAGGTAGGAGTTAAGACTCGCAGTTAGCTTATTGTAATCCCTGTTCGATCCAAGGATGGTGGAGTCATCTGCATAGCTGACTAGTTTGAGTTCCGGAGGTGGTGGTGGTAGAAATTGAAGAGGAGTGGGGATAGTACTCCGCCTTGGGGGATTCCTTGCTTCAGCTTTCTGTATCTGGACATTCTGTCACGGAACTTAACATAGGCTTGTCGACCTTTCAATTAGTTGGCTATCTAGCGCTTTATGGTGTTTTCAGTTGTAAATTACGTTGGTTTTCGGAACATCTTATAACCAATTTTCAAAGGCAAGGGATGCGAAAACTTTATCAACCCTTAAAATGTAGAGATAATGCCCGCTTAAAAGTTCTATGATTGATAATGTCTTTCGTAAATCAGGCCTTGTAAAGGACATTCATAAAGACGATGACGGCCTTGCATTCCTCAGGGCGTTCTCCTTCGATTTGATGTACTTCTGTATAAGAAATTTGAGCTTGGTACATTTACTGAATAAATGAGACTCCAAATGGGGCCGCTTTTGTCTGCATAAATTGTCAACGTGATATTTTATACTAATAACCGTTACCGAAACCCGAAATAGAATTAGGTTAATAACCGTTACCCATATCACACAACAGTAAACATAACCGTTATTCGTTTCGGTTTCAATCTCTGATAAAAATAGATTAAAAATGCTTTCTTCTTGTTTTTTGTTATTCCTAATCTGGAGCCTCTAATCTAATAGAAACCCATTTTACAAACGCTTTAGCACAAGAAAGCGCCAATAGCTAGTGCAGGTGACCGAATGAGTTTTTGTTGAGTTCACGAACAAGTGTGACCATCCGCTATTTACAGCTACGTTGCTTTAAAAGGAACTAGTTCGGGGTGACCATATTCATACCTTCTCTCCTTGCATCCCCTTTTTAGAAACTAACCAAGGCCTATGGCGCTGATGTACTTAAATACAAATATCTCGAGGATTTAATCATACTCAATGTGAATGTGGATGACTTTGCGGCCAATGCTTTGCTCTGGCTTAAACGTGGCCTTCAATTGATTTGCACCTTCTTCGAGAATATCTACAATGATGTTCAGAATACGGAGGCATTGAAACAGCATCTGCAGGATGCCTACGAGCGTACACTGAAACCATATCATGGCTTTATTGTCCAGAGTACCATTAAGGTGAGTTTTTTTTTGTAAAGTCAATTGAATTTTATTTCATCATTTTCCCCTTGCGCAGATCATCTACAGTTGGGTGCCCACACGTAGTCAACTCTTGGGACAAGGTGCTTGCCATGACGAGAATATTGAGGTGCTGACCAGCTATTTGCCCACAATGCGTGCACAATTGGATAGAGTGGATGCATTGCTCAAGGCGCACAATTTAGATGATAAGCGAAAGGTGTAGCTACTCACTCTACGAAAAATAAATATAAAATTATGCAACTGTTGCTTTACCCTCGCGTGGCTTACAGCAGGCAAAATGGATGATGGTTACCAGAATCTCCAATGCAATGAGCCCAAATAAAGCATTGAAACATAGTTTTAGCCAAAGAATACCACTCAAGGTCATCAGACGAAGGTAAACCAATGCTGGCAATAGGACACAAGGCGTTAGGGTTAACACTAGCCACTTGGAGGTGACCTCAGTGCGCAGATTAATGGAATAGCCAGCATACAGACGCATCGATTCGGCCAGGATGGAAACTAGATAGGCCACTAGTATGGTTAGGCCCTTAAAATTCCATAAATCTGTCAACTGTAAAATGAATGAATGAATTTATGATATTAATTTCAAGCTGGGGGGTGTGTACTCTACGAAAGAACAAGGGCTTGAAGCCAAAATTTCAGTTTCTTAAGTTACTTTTTAAATTTATGTTTCTTACTCACATAAATGATCATATATATCAGATAGCTGGTACTCCATATAAAAGATATATAACAATTGGCTTGCAACAGCATTTGAAGCCACAGATTGGACTGTAGGGGCGTTACTATATAGAGTATACATTTAATAAAGAGTAAATTTAAATGCCTCAACATAAAACAAACTTACAAAACAGCGCATAATAATTAATGCTCTCCAGCAGCTGCATTGTTTTGAAACATTTCTTTTGTTGTTGTTGGTTGCCTGGGGCAACACTTTGCTTAGTTTTTTACATTTTTCTTTCAAAAAATTTGAGCCAGTTCTGAACTGATTCCGCTTTCAGTAACGGTCGATAATTTACTATCGTTATTGTTATCGATATCGTGTGCCTCAAAATAGCGGCAATTGGTTAGCGACGACTTGGAACGTTGGAATATGGTATAAGAATCAACCAAAATAAAATTTCGAAATGTTAAAAATATCAAGTCCTAAATTCGACACGTAAAATTTGGATGAATTTGTGCCGCCATGCACGGTATACCAGCGAAAAGGTGACTTATTCAGGAGTATTTGAACCAAAATTTTAGAAAATGCTTAAATTGAAAAATAATTGAATTGTCAACAATAGTGTACAATAATGTTTTCAAATCAGTTTAGTAGTTTGAATCAAGGCTGCAAACCGGTCCTGAATCGAACCCCAAAGAAACGGTTCGGTTCGGGTTTTCCAGGTTCCCTTCAAATATTTGAGCCGCCGAACCTAAACCCGAACCAAACCCCTTGTATACAAAAAAGGTTCAGTTCAATCAAGTCAATTTCTTAAGATCTTATCTAGTTTTCTTAATATTATGACCAAAAAAACTATTTCATAGAACAGAAAAATAGTACAGAATCGCTGGAGTTGATAATTAAAAATGCTTTTTACAAATCCATCTGTAGAAACCATAAGTATAGTTGGAAAAGGAGAAAGCAAAATTGAAATACGTTTAGAAAAAGACTCGCAAATGATTGGAAATATGACTCGAAATTGAGTCAAAACTGATGAGATAAACGGGCTATAAACATAAAGGACTCGTTTAAGAAGATTCTCTGCTTGGAAACCATATTCACCCGATAAAAGTATCATTTATGACTATTTTAATCAGACAGAGAACTCAAAAAAGACTCAAATTTGATCAGAAATTTCATAAAATGCTAGCTGGGTTGGTACGTAGTAGGTGAGGCTTCCAAAATTCAAAGACCAGGCACTTTTGAAAGACTTTTTAGAACACCCATGAATGATAACAATAAGGAATGTGGTCCAGTCGACTTGACGACTTATATACATAGCTTGGTAATCTGGACGCGTTATCCTGATCAAATATATGTCTAAATTTGAACCGAACGTTGAGGCAAAAATCGGACAACTATTTAACAATCTATGAACCCAGACTCGAACCAAAACCTTGGGTTCGATTAGTACAGGAACCGGTCGGCGAACCGAATCTTACACTTTACCACGGGTTCGAACCTCCGAACTGAACCTTTACCAAAATTGTACAGGTTTGCAGCCTTGGTTTGAGTACAATGACCAAAAATATTTCAAAAAAATCGATTTTTTGTTCGAAAATTCAAGAAATTTCATTTTTAATCGCCTTGGCAACATAAGAACAAAACAAATTATTATACCCTTGCAAAGGGTATTATAATTTTGCCCAGAAGTTTGCAACGCATAGAAATATTCATTTCCGACCCCATAAACCATATATATTCTTGATCAGGGGGACGAGCTGAGTTCATTGAGCTTTGTCCGTCCGTCTGTCTGTCTGTCCGTCTGTCTGTCTGTCTGTCTGTCCGTCTGTCTGTCTGTCCGTCTGTTTCTACGCAAACTAGTCTCTCAGTTTTAAAGCTATCGAGCTGAAATTTTGCACAGAGTCTTCTTTTTACTGCACGCTGCTAATATGTCGGAACCGACCGGATCGGATCACTATATCTTATAGCTGCCATAGGAACCATCGGTCGAAAAATGGGTTTTAGTGAGAAAAACTTTTTTGTTTCCAATGTTAACGTGATTAAACTCGGTCATTAATAATATTATATACTTTCAAACAGATTTGCAAATTTTGGTCAAAATCGGATGACTATATCTTATAGCTGCCATAGGAACCATAGGCTCGAAAAATGGGGTTTAGTGAGAAAAACTTTTATGTTTCCAAGTGTTAACGTGATTAAACTCGGTTATTAATAATATTATATACTTTCAAACAGATTTGCAAATTTTGGTCAAAATCGGATGACTATATCTTATAGCTGCCATAGGAACCATAGGTCGAAAAATGGGCTTTAGTGAGAAAAACTTTTTTGTTTCCAATGTTAACGTGATTAAACTCGGTCATTAATAATATTATATACTTTCAAACAGATTTGAAAATTTTGGTCAAAATTGGATGACTATATCTTATAGCTGCCATAGGAACCAATCGGTCAAAAAATGGGTCTTAAGGCCTGTTCTGAGCAGCGCGGAAAATTTAGCTCGCTAAATTGCACATAATAAATTTAGCATCCACATAAATTATTAGTGAGCCCATATATAAGTCAAAGAGACCAAATACAGAAACGGCCACACTGGGGATCAGCTGTTTTGTTTTGTTTACAAACAAAAGTTGAAAGTGTTTTTTTTTTTTCAAAAATAGTTTAATTAAGCTGGGCAACAGGAACACAGATATGTCTGTTGATGGAGGTAGCGGCATCAAATTTCGGTTCAAGGTGTTGGGCGAGGATCAAATTATTGCCCGTTTGAGACACTTGGAGTAGGTGCAGATCGAGGAGGAGGCCTACAAGTCTATTTTACGGATATTGGCAGATGATATGCGTCCTGCCATCGTCTTAATGGGGTCGAGCATGTCGTCAACAAGGCTGATCTGTTTGAGATGTCGGGAATCCCGAACTTCTACTTGAAGGATTATTTGGAAGTCTGGCGTTCGGGCAACTGTAATCGTTTGGGGAAGTTTGTACAAGAGATTGGGTCATCGGCCTACAGTGTGGGTCAGCTGAATCAGTTTGTGGAGTACATAGTGCTTCATGCGGCCCTGACGAATGCCCAGATATGCGACAATATGGGGGGTAGCACTTTTGATGCTTGATTCAAAGTTGGTTGAATATGCATTTCTTTGTAGGAATGCTGCTATCGTCTCCAGGACAGCGGCTCGGAGTATCTGCAAATCATCGATTTGGGCTGTGCCATCATTTTGGCTCTCAAGTGAAACGCAATGCTAAATATTGGAAAATATATTTTTAGTTTTCATACAAAATTATTGTTTTATTATTCAATATCCTCCTCCTGGCGTTCACGTTTGACAGCTACGCCCACACCGCTGGAGCTGGCAATGCTGCCCACTGCAGTCGCATCGCTATCCAACTCTATTTTTAGCTGGTCCGCGGTGGTGGTAAACTGGATGACCGAGTTTGGATGTCACCACCTGTTTGTTTGGCATCCACCGAGTGCGGACGCTTGCGTCCGTTGGCATAGGAGACGATTTTAGGGGTATGGCACTCCAGTGCTGACTTCGTAACTTTCTTGGGCTGATTTGTGGGCCTTAGCTAATAGTTTCCTCACGATTGAATCTCTCGGTGCGTTTTCTTTTGGGTTCATGTTGCTTTATACGGAAATATACATTTAAAACTACTTTTCATGCGGAAATCCACATTCTAAAATACTTTTCATACGGAAATCCACATTCTAAGCTACTTTTTATACGGAAATCCACATTCTAAACTACTTTTCATACGGAAATCCACATTCTAAACTACTTTTCATACGGAAATCCAGATTCTAAACTACATTTCATTCGGAAATCCACATTCTAAACTTCTTTTCATACGGAAATACACATTCTAAGCTACTTTTCATACGGAAATCCACATTCTAAACTACTTTTCATACCGAAATCCACATTCTAAACTACTTTTTATACGGAAATCCACATTCTATACTTCTTTTCATACGGAAATCCACATTCTAAACTACTTTTCCTGCGGAAATCCATTCTAAACTACTTTTAATACGGAAATCCACATTCTAAAGTAGTTTTCATACGGAAATCCACATTCTAAACTACTTTTCATACCGAAATCCACATTCTAATACGGAAATCCACATTCTAAACTACTTTTCATGCGGAAATCCACATTCTAAAATACTTTTCATACGGAAATCCACATTCTTAACTACTCTTCATACGGAAATCCACATTCTAAAATACTTTTCATACCGAAATCCACATTCTAAACTACTTTTCCTACGGAAATCCACATTCTAAACTACTTTTCATACCGAAATCCACATTCTAAACTACTTTTCATACGGAAATCCACATTCTAAACTACTTTTCATACGGAAATCCACATTCTAAAATACTTTTCATACCGAAATCCACATTCTAAACTACTTTTCCTACGGAAATCCACATTCTAAACTACTTTTCATACCGAAATCCACATTCTAAGCTACTTTTTATACGGAAATCCACATTCTAAACTACTTTTCATACCGAAATCCACATTCTAAACTACTTTTCCTACGGAAATCCACATTCTAAACTACTTTTCATACCGAAATCCACATTCTAAGCTACTTTTTATACGGAAATACACATTTTAAACTACTTTTCATTCCGTAATCCACATTCTATACTTCTTTTCATACGGAAATCCACATTCTAAACTACTTTTCCTACGGAAGTCCACATTCTAAACTACTTTTTATACGGAAATACACATTCTAAAGTACTTTTCATACGGAAATACACATTTTAAACTACTTTTCATGCGGAAATCCACATTCTAAACTACTTTTAATACGGAAATCCACATTCTAAACTACTCTTCATACGGAAATCCACATTCTAAAGTACTTTTCATACGGAAATCCACATTCTAAACTACTTTTCATACCGAAATCCACATTCTAAACTACTTTGTATACGGAAATCCACATTCTAAACTACTTTTCATGCGGAAATCCACATTCTAAAATACTTTTCATACGGAAATCCACATTCTTAACTACTCTTCATACGGAAATCCACATTCTAAAATACTTTTCATACCGAAATCCACATTCTAAACTACTTTTCCAACGGAAATCCACATTCTAAACTACTTTTCATACGGAAATACACATTTTAAACTACTTTTCATACCGAAATCCACATTCTATACTTCTTTTCATACGGAAATCCACATTCTAAACTACTTTTCCTGCGGAAATCCACATTCTAAACTACTCTTCATACGGAAATCCACATTCTTAACTACTCTTCATACGGAAATCCACATTCTAAAATACTTTTCATACCGAAATCCACATTCTAAACTACTTTTCATACGGAAATCCACATTCTAAACTACTTTTCATACGGAAATACACATTTTAAACTACTTTTCATACCGAAATCCACATTCTATACTTCTTTTCATACGGAAATCCACATTCTAAACTACTTTTCCTGCGGAAATCCACATTCTAAACTACTCTTCATACGGAAATCCAAATTCTAAACTACTTTTAATACGGAAATCCACATTCTAAAGTACTTTTCATACGGAAATCCACATTCTAAACTACTTTTCATACCGAAATCCATATTCTAAACTACTTTGGGATACTTTGGAACTACGACTACTCATGCTGATGGTATATGTATATCTATAAACAAACTATATACCCAGCGTCGCTCGGGAGCTAAGATCTATATTCAAATACCGTTTTGAAAGAGATTATAATAAAGATTGTTACATGGCAGCTATACGATATATTCATTCGATAATGATTAAACACGCCAACCGTTGGTACAATTGTCACCTTCTCGTTATTAAATTCGTTTACACGAAACTCGACTTGAAATTCGGAACAGGCGCGTTTGTCTTTTGGTCATTACTAGAAGTATAGCTCGATCAGAAAAAATGTTCCGAGTCGAAGCAAATGAAAGTCTATGGTATCCGGGTCCAACTCTACTACTACTAAGATGTCAACCAATAAGTTTTCATAACCTTCTGAATTCATGCAACCTGTAATCTTGCATATCGGGGTCCGATTGTAATAGCTAAAAGCTACCCAAGACTTCACAGAGTTTCGGAAGGTCGAAATACGCTCAGGCGCATTTAACGTCGTGCCATAAAAACCATCTGGTCCATCCAAGTTAAACTTTTTCTCGTTCGACAATACCACACTTTTTCCACTCCTCCCCCCAAGACATGTGTCGTTTTGCAAAATCCATTCTGTTCATCAGATGCCGTCAATGCTGGCTTTGTCTTCGTTTATTTCACGATCACAAGTCACATGAATTCAGAAAGTTATCAAAACTGATTGGATGATGTCTTAGTATACTTTTTGGAGCAAGAGCCGGACCCGAATACCATCTTTCAGCAAGATAAAGATAATGGCGCCAGTCGTGAGTAGTTCAGTGAAAAAGAAAATCGAGCTTTTAGTATGGCCAGCGCGTTCTCCGGACATGAATCCAACTACAAACATGTGGGCTAACCTTTCACGTCGTGTTTATGCTGGCGGACGAAAGTTCAACTTGACTGAATAGATTCGAAAAGCTGTTACCGAGGAATGGGCCAAAATACCGAATTCTAAATTCCAAATCATGATTAGCTCGATGCTGTTAGGCATTTTCGACCTCATTAAGAAGTCTGGAGGCTAGATCCACTAAATTTAGATTTTTTCAAGACTGACTTTAATTTAATTTCGCAGTCCAAATTGTATTTTTTTTTTATGAAAAATGGAGAAAACATGCTTTTATTTTAATCAATATATTCGATATTGTTGATTTAACTTATTATCGAGCACGTTTTAACATTTTTTGATAAAACATTTTTCATTTTTCATTTTAATTAAATTTCGATGAGTGTACCACTTTTTCAGCACTCAATTGCTCACAGCTCCAGTATTTGTTTATAGATTTTGTTCATCGATATCTTATTTTCTTTGTAAAAGTAGGGTTCTTAAGCAGAAAAAATTTAAATAGTTTTTTTGAATTTTTAAATATTTTTCCCAGGCGTTTTGAAATGAAATTTATTGCGTTTGTGAGCAAAAAATCGATTTTTTTCAAATATTTTTGATCATTGTTTTGAAATTAACCAATTTGAAACTAAGTTTTTTGCAATTATTGACAATTCAATTACTTTTCTATTCATTTCTTGCATAATTCCATCTGACGACTATCAAGTGAGATATGGCTTAAGATGTAAGTGATCTTTCCTTACCTTCGCTGAAAAACAGACAAAACCATTCACATTTACCCACAAAGCTTTATAGTTTCAGTAATTCCTAACATTCAAAGTTGTTAAATTATTCATTTCAAAAATGAGAAAATTTAAAAATAAAAATTTGCTGCGTGTTCCAGTTTCCAGTGTTCCAATTTGTTACAACTATTCGACGCTATGTTGACTTATGGTTGCTTTGTGTGTGCCGACGCCATCTTACAAATACGCCCAATAAACTGTAAATAAAATAAACCAGATTTTATAACAAAAAAAAAAACAACGTCAACAACAACAACAACATTCCAGCTGCGCTGACGAAGTGAAAAGGCCAAATCAATTATTATGAATTTTCTGGGCTTTGGCCAATCAGCCGAAATCGAGATTGTGTTTGAGGGTGCCGAGAGCAGAAAGACAGCGGAGGTCAAGGGCGAGGATGGCAAAGTGGAGAAAATGCTGTTGTTCTACGATGGCGAAACGGTGTCCGGCAAGGTAAGGAGTAGGCGGCTCCCCAATTCTGTTGATAAGACATGATGCAATAGCTGTTCTCTTTCTCTCTCTCTCTCTTTCCGTCTCTTCCTCGCTTAGGTGAACGTCACACTGAAAAAGCCGGGCAGCAAGCTGGAACACCAGGGCATCAAAATTGAGTTTATTGGCCAAATCGAATTGTTCTATGATCGTGGCAATCATCATGAATTCAAGTGCCTGGCCAAGGCATTGGCCCGTCCCGGTGATCTCATTCAAAACAACAGTTATCCCTTCGACTTTCCCAATGTGGAAAAGCAATTCGAGGTCTATGCCGGCTCCAATGTGAGGCTGCGTTACTTCCTGCGTGCCACCATAGTGCGACGCATAAGCGACATTACCCGCGAGGTGGACATCGCCGTGCACACGCTCTGCAGTTACCCAGAAATGAACAATCCCATCAAAATGGAGGTGGGCATAGAGGATTGCCTTCACATTGAGTTTGAGTACAATAAAAGCAAATACCACCTGAAGGACACAATCATTGGCAAAATCTACTTCCTGCTGGTGCGCATCAAAATCAAACACATGGAGATAGCCATCATTAAGCGGGAATCCACGGGCACCGGTCCAAACATCTTCAATGAGAACGAGACCATAGCCAAGTACGAGATCATGGATGGGGCACCGGTCAAGGGTGAGAGCATACCCATACGCGTGTTCCTGGCGGGGTACAATCTAACGCCCACCATGCGGGACATCAACAAGAAGTTCTCGGTCAAGTATTTTCTAAATTTGGTGCTGATGGACACGGAGGATCGTCGATATTTTAAACAGCAGGAGATAACGCTGTGGCGGAAGGCGGATATACCGCGCTATCATGTGGCTGCGCAGCAGCAGCAGTCGCAACAATCGCACCAGCATGTGCCGCTGCATGCGCCACCGCATTTGGTGAGTGGGCCGGCAGCACCCACAGTGGCGCATTCCCTGATTAGCAATAGCAGTGGCGAGGGGCCGGCAGCGACGGCGCCATCGACAGCCACAGTCGGCGGTGCCGAGTCCAAAATGGGACTCTTCACGCGGGAAAGTCCCAATCAGGAGTTTAGCCAACAGCAGCTGGACTCACCCACGCTGCCCAGCAGTAGCGATATCTCTGCTCCGGAACGGGGCATGGGCGATGGGGCCGCAGCGGCCACCACCAGTGCCTCGCCAGTGGCCATGTTGAACAGTTCCCCACCGCCGCTGCTGCCGGAAAGTCCAAATCCCACGGCGGATGCCACTGAATCTGCACCACAATTGGAACTGGACGAGGATGAAGACGAACCAGAAGTGGCGCCACCCGCGGCGGCGGCGGCGGAGCAAGGCGAGGCGAAAAGAGCCACCGCCACGCCGCTAACAGCCGATTGAAAGCCACAAAATATTGAAATATTCTATTTTTTTAAAGTTAATTTAAAAAATTGTTACAGAAAGTGTTTCTTAGCGCATAAAACTAATCCAAACGACAAGAGCTAAACTACTCCTAGCCCCCCCACCCCCTCCCTCGCTCCCACTCTATTATAATTTTTAAATCAATTCAATTGGAAATGTTGGCAAACTTCAAAGAAGAACTTTGTGCATAAACAAATATGTAGAACCCGCAATTATTCCACACAAAATAACAAAACGTAGCCTGGAGCCTGTAAAAGTTGATGGTGATGATATGATGGAACAGAAACGAAACGAAAACCATGTTACATGCCTTGCATATGTACATAACATAATTCATATACACACACATACATATTATATATACACAGAATTATATGCATATATATGTATATATATATATACACAGATATTTGTATATATATATATATATATATGGATACATATGGCAATTTATCGAATTAATAAAACAAAACCACAAAAAAAACAAAACCAAAACAATAGACAAATCTACGTTTGGGCAGTTGTTGTCCAAAAATTGCTAAATTTGCAAGCAAATAATTGCTAGAAATGGATAAAATAAACAAACAAAATGGCTAAAACAAATTGCTAAAAGTCAAAACATAAATAAATTATTGTTTTTAGAACCAAAATCAACAAAAACTTACAAAAAAAAAATAGATGAAAGCTAACTTCTCGACCGAAGTTTATATACCCTTGTAGCTTGTATAATTTATATAAATTAAGGTTTTAAATGACCGACACGGCATTGTATCAACTCGGGAAGGAAGTGGCTTTATGCGCCTTCCTGGACATTGAGGGAGCATTCGACAATACATCCCATAGTGCTGTCAAGAATGCCCTCATCAGAAGAGGAATAAGCCCCACAGTAGGCAGATGAATAGATTCACCTCTACGTTGCAGGGAAGCCTCTGCAGTGGCAGGTGAAGAAACCACAACTAGACAATGCCCTCAGGGAGGAGTTCTCTACCCACTGTTGTGGAGTTTACTTGTGGATGAGCTTCTAGAAAGACTCGCGTCCCTAGGCGTAACATGCCAAGGATATGCTGACGATATTGTCATCCTTGCGAGAGGAAAATACAAAGAAACCCTATGTGACATAGTCCAGAAGGGGATTGAAAGTGACGTCCGATTGGTGCAAGGAGGTTGGGCTCAACGTAAAACATGCAAAAACCATTATAGTACCGTTCACCAGAAAATACAAGCTGAGCAGAATGAGGCCAATACGCCTATCCGGCTGCCTTATTACCCCAGAAAAAGAGGTCAAATATCTTGGCGTAGTCTTTGACAACAAGCTAAGATTTGATAAGCACTTGGAGTATACACTCAGTAAGTGTACTAGAGCAGTGTTCACATGTAGGAGCATAGCCGGAAAATCGTGGGTAGTGAGACCGATGCTCACTTATGAAGCTGTCGTGAGGGGAGATAGAGCAAATCTTCTCATTGTAAGGACGCAGCTGCAAAAACTGCAAAGGCTGGCATGTATATGCATGACCGGAGCCATGCGTATCTGTCCGACAGCGGCATTAGATGTCTTGATGGAGGAGCTACCATCTGCCTGAAGAAGAAAGCAACACTGCTAAGACTAACAGCAGAAGGAGTGGGTAGAAACCACATAGTAAGCCTAAGGGACTCTGAGAAGCTAGAGAAGGAAATCCCTATAATCCTCCAACCCAGAGACGATATGGTGGCTGAGTACAACTTTGACAGGAATTTCACTGTTCACAAAAGTAATAAGAGAGATTGGATCTCACTAGAAGAAACATACAAAATGCAACCACACACAATTCAGTGCTACACAGACGGGTCCCTGACGCCCCAAGGAACTGGACTTGGGGTAGCAGGACCAGTAACGAAATGGTCTGAGGCAATGGGAGAATTCGCAAGTATATTTCAAGCCGAAGTATGTGCCATCTCCCGATGTGCAGACCTTCATACAGAGAGATAGCTATCCTTTCTGATAGCCAAGCAGCGCTCAACAGTTCACCTCTAAGCTAGTCTTAGAGATAAAGAACAAATTGGACCAACTAGACAGCAGGAACGACCTGACCCTACGTTGGATACCGGGGACATAATAATATCCCCGGAAACGAATTGGCCGACGAATTGGCAAGGGTACAGCGACCGCAATGGTAGGCCCGAAACCCTACTGCGGCATAGGCCAACACACAATAAAAAGTCTCCTTAGAAAGGAAGAGAATACGCTTAGAACAGCCTCCTGGTTAAACACCAGGGGGATGAGACAAGCTAAAGTATTAATAGTGAACCATAATCTCAAAAGGTTCAAAAAGTTAATCCAACAAGGAAAGAATGCCCTAAGGATCTTGACAGGGCTTTACACGGGTCACTGCAGACTACGGAGCCACATGTACAAGTTGAGAATAACAAACACCCAACTATGCAGATATTGCGAAGAGAAGGAGAAGTCCTCCGAGCATATACTAGCACACTGCGATGCTCTAGCGAGGCGCAGACTTACTAGATTTGGGAAACACATTTTACACCCAACCAATATCAGTAACCTAGAACCCACGAAAATCCTGACCTTCGTATAGGAAATAAGGCTGCTAGGAGAGTTGTTGCACAATAGACCAAGATTGGTCGCGGTGCGCTATTCTCCCAACACTAAATAATAAGGTTTTAAATGTTTTTTTCTAACTAGAACTACTTTTTCGACCGATCGTTCCTATGGCAGCTATATGCTATAGTTATCCGATTCGGATCAAACTTGGCAGAATTGTGTGGTAGCATATAATATTGATCAGTTACAAGTTTGAGAGCGATATCATTGAAAACAAACAAGTTTTTCCTACTAGGACTTTTTTCAAAACTTTATTTTGTATGGCAGCTGTACCACAGTTCGATAAAATCCAACGTTTTTGTTAAAAAACAAGCCATGAGAACCTTAAATTATGATAAAAGGGACCTCTGTAAGCATCACCTCATACCCAGTTTTTCAAATAAAGCCACTGTTCGTGTTTTATGGGTACTTTTGTACCTGCAACACACAACGATAACAATTTTATTTTAGATTTTACGGGATTAAGACAAAAATCTGGAAAATTCAGCAAATGTGGACAGGGTCATTGGAAACGTGTTACAAAAAATTCACTTCAATCGGGCAATTGGTTAAGGTACCTCCCGAAGGCGTTAAACCTTAATTCTTGAATATCTTTGAAAGCGCACGGTAGATTTTTATTTGGTCTATTGCAGACCCACTAGAGATGGTACTCTATAGCCAAAAAACAGCGAATTGGAGTACCAATTATATATTCCCCCACGAACAACTTCATATGGACTATAAAGCAGACGTAAAAATAGACAGAATTGTTTTTACTGTTTTTAGATTCACCAAAGAAGGTTTGGTTTGCGAATCCCAGCAAACCAAGTTCGGAGCGCTCCAAATTATGTGTCTGAAAAGAGCCAAGCTTAAGAGCGTTTTTGGAGTAAACACATAAATTTGAGGGTTTTCGGAGCATATTCAGTGCTATCTAAGCACGGGCTCATAAAAAGTACTTATGTCTGAGCATTTTCGGATCTGCACTCCAATATGCCTCTGGAAAGAGCCTTTCAGAGCCCTTCAAGTGCCTAGAAAAGTTACTTTTATGTGTATTTCATGAGGTTTTTCTATGCTTCATTGGGAGGGTGAAAGCTCTTATATCTGTGTCAGAAAGGACTCAGAAATCTTCCACATTAGGTGCGACCGGTTTCGTATAAAAAAACCCTCTTTCCGGACTCTTTTTTGTGCACATTATGACGGTGAATGCTCATAAAAAAAAGTGTCAGAAATTGATACACCAAAAGACAAGAGACTTAACTACAAGACGGACACGGAGAACTCGGGCTCACCTATACAGACACTTACTGACAAATAATAGATCAGTATCCAACTCCACGCCGAACGGAGTAGACATGTTATAATAATCTCCATTTCCAACAAATATTACATAAGTTTTTGTCTGTTATATTCCAATAATTAATGCATATATTTTCTTAATTAATTAGTAAAAAAAAACACATTTAGTCCCAGACCTCTTTGATTTTCAATTGATTCAGACGCTCCTCAATGGTAACATGTGGCTTCATCTTGCGCATCGTTTGCTCATCCGTCCATTTGGCCACCAGTTTGTCACGTTTCTGCAGCTCTCGGGCATGTCCCGAGGATTGCTCCTAAAAATATAATAAAGAAATTAGTTCAAGCAGCATGTGAGTAGGATCGACGCTTGCTTACCAGTGTGAGGTAGGGATGTCGCAGCAGGAACATAATTTGCTCCTGTCGTTCATATTCACGGGTGAGCGTGTCCATGGCGCGTTTGCTCACCGGCTTGACGAGACGCCGTTTGCCACGGAAAATATGTCCCGGCACGGTTTTCTTAAAGAAATTGATGAGTGTCAGATGCATTTTTTGTGTATTTTTGTTATGTTGCACGTTGTGATACGATTTTTCGGTTTATTTTTGTTGCACAAGTAGGTAATAAGCAGCTGATTCTAATGGGAATTTATCGAATCACGATAGGCATAGAGATGGGCGTTGGCAACTGTGACTGCAATTTAACGGTGAAATATTTTGAAGTTTAAAAATTATTAATACTTACAAAATATTTTTAGCTTAATAAATTTATTTAGAATGCCTATTTGAGGTATTATATATATGGTTTAACAATGATTAAACTTTTTAGCGGGCTCTACGTCAATAAATTATGATTTTCATCATAACATTTCTAGAACAAGACACGCACAAAACCACAAAGGAGGCTGGTTGATCGTATAGCTATTTCACAAACTACCACAGTATGATCATCAGCGATCTTTAGAAATGTAATGATGAAAATCATAACTTATTGACCTAGAGCCCGCTAAAAAGTTCTATAATTGAAATCTTATGGTCGCTAAAACAGTCACATTGAGTTTAACAATGTTCTGTCTATCTTTAAGAAGGCCTACTTAGGTACGGCAATAAATTATTTTTTACATCGCTTTCTCAAAACTTTTGCGATTTCAAACCGGTTTTTGGACCAAATTTGGACTCAAAATCGTAAAATTTTTGCGAAAGCGATAATGGGAGCATGGCTGTTATATTAGAAAACAAAGCGATAGAGTCGATTTCTCCCGACAGAAGTATATCAACATTAACGACTCTATGGCAAGTTCGGCGGGCTTAAAAGGAAGGCAGGTTGATGAGGCGTAATCTGTCCTCGTAAGAAAGAAGATGTGTGGTAGGATCCCAGTTTAAACCTCGGAGAATCGAATCCAGTTGGTCTTGATACACACGACACACGACTTATATTCAAGAATTAGCCCCTATTGTCCATCCTATTATAAACTTCTCGATATTGGAAATAATTCATTTCAAATGAAAAGTCACTTTGGCCAAAATCACTGCGATTCGATCATCAAAGTTAATTGGGCAATCGTTCCAAGTGTCATCTCTAATGCAAGCAACAACAATTCGAAACGCAAACAGTGCTGCCACTTATTTCTTTTTTTTCCCCATCAAATCTAGCTATTTTTATTTTGTTATGTCAAAAAAAAACACCAATTCTATAAAGCAGAATTGAACACATTCTAGCCAGAAAATGAACTTTACACGCCAGTTACTTCGCTGCCATTGCTGGCAGCTGCCCAAAAGAGCACCCGCACCCCTATCGCCCAAACGTTGGTTGGCCACCACAGCCGGTTCGGCCTCTACGCCGGTGACCAAAAAATTAACCAAGGAAATCCCCACCCCAACAGCGGGCCCCGTGGTCAAGCCTTTGCCTCTGCCTGAGGATCACTTGGAGTCCATTTTACCGCCCACAAGAGCACGAATCTTTCGCAAGAAACGGTTGGCCATTGATGAGCTATCCGCCTTGGGTTTCCTCAATACCCGTGGCTACACCACCGCCGAGGAGTACAATCTGGAGGAGCTGCATGCTGCCCTCAAGGAGCAGAATCTCTATGAAACGAAACGATTCTTCTCCACCGACAATCTGGATGTGGAGCAGAATGTGCTGTTTGTGGCCGCCAAATATCCAACCAGTGAACAGCCTCGCGAGATTTTCTTCTTTCGCGAGGGATCCGTTGTGTTTTGGAACTGCAACGATATCGAGACCAACAATGTGCTAAATTTCCTGCGCAGTTTCGAACGGGAGTCGTATGTAAGCACGCTGGTGCATGGCGAAAGCGAGGTCATGCCCTACACCTACATACCATCGGCGGCCGTGGATGTGGAGGGAGATCTGGTGGCGGAGACCAGCGATTTTAGTGCCACCTCGCGTGCCTTCTTCCAGAATGGCAAATTCTTTGTGACGGCGGATAGCGACAATTTCCTGTACAAGTACACCTTCTCCAATGCCATTGCCCAGTCCATTAAGCTGGGCATGTATGAGGCCACCCTGGATCGTTATATTGATTCGATGGAATATCTCACCGAGGATCTGAAGCGTGGACGCCGATTGCGCATCTCACGGGCAGCCATGCTACGCAAAACCGGTGAACTTTTTGCCCTGCGTCACGTGATCAATTTGTCCTCAGATTTACTGGATGCTCCCGACTTCTATTGGGATCGTGAGGAACTGGAGGGCATCTATTTGCAGGTGTGCTCCTACTTTAGCATCACACGACGCACCAAGGTCATGAACGAGAAGATCAATCACTGTGTGGAGCTGGCCGAACTGGTGTCGCACAATCTGAATGATGCGCATCATATACGACTCGAGTGGATGATCATCATATTGATTATGGTGGAGGTGGCATTTGAGATATTGCATTTTGTAACGCCCGACAAGCACACGGAGTCACAAAGCCTGGAGGTGGTGCCATTGAATGCAAAATCCTAGCGAAACTGGACAATAAATTGTTTTTGTACCATATTTTTTGTATGTATCTTTTAGGACTAAGATAATGTTGCTGTAATATACGTATTTGAGGCGATTTCTAATGATGTTGAAAGGCGAAGCGGAGGACTCTTTTGTGTATTTAAAGGACAGCGGGGATTGTTTATACGGAGTGAAGTATTTAAAGTTTGCATCTGGAGAGCAACTTTGTAATTTGAAAAGAGACATTCCCCTTTTTGCCTAACCAGAAAGATTTTGTGGCTTTTCTTTGCCTCTATTTTTGGATCGATTCGTTTAAATCTGGTCGAATGACACGGAAATTGCTCGAATTTTAAAGCAATTTTATTTTTTTAGAGATTTGACCATTTTTCCCACCTTTCCCGTTCGTCATGAGTCTTTTTCTAAAGTCCAACTATTTTCCAAAGGTCTCACCATTTTCTGATGGTTTCACCAAAGACAGAACTAATAATGCAGTGAAATATATGCAATATATAGTTTAACAATGTTCTATCTTTAAGAAGGCCTACTTATGAACGGAAAATAAATTGTATATGCAACAATTAAAATATAATTTTTGAATAACGATTACAAGAGTATTTCAAAAGCAGCTTTTGAGCTACCATTTGATGCATTTCGCTTACATTTCGCTTATAAGCACTCGCTCTCTCACTTACAAAACAGAGCGTAAAGCAGGGGCCGGCAAAACACAAGAAAGAGCGCGATATAAGCTCGTACACTGCTCGCCACTTGAATAGGACACCTCTAAAGTCGATTTTCTATAGTTAATTGCTGCTAAACCAAGCCATCTAGGAAAGTAATTTTTGTTTTCTTATAAAGTTTATTTAAATGTAGTAATTAGACGAAAATTACAAAATTATTCAAAAGTTGTAAGTATACAAAGAACATTGTTGACCAATAAGTAACAAATTTTGGAGTCTTCATTTGGCACCACTTGAATAGGACACTTTATCTAAAAACCATTTAAGAATATTTCAATCCTTTTCAAATAACAATATTACTTAAATAAGAAATTACTAACATGTTTTTAAACCAAAAAAAGTTTTTAATAGTGTGTTTAGCCTCCTTTTTTCTCCAAAACCTCACACATTCGGTCTGGAAGGGATGCATACAATTTTCCCAAATAATTCAACGATATCGAGCCCCATGCTAATTTGATAGCTGCAATTAGTTCGGGAACGCTCGAATATTGCTGACCTGATCCATATACTTCACGTGTTAGCCATCCCCACACATTCTCAATGATATTCAAGTCCGGTGAATAGGGTGGCCAGTTTAATAACTCCACGTTTTGGCTCGCTATATACGATTTAACAATCCGGGCCGTATGTATAGGGGCATTATCATGTTGATAAATCCATTTTAGATTTGCAAAAAGAGTTTGGAAGTGTGGAAAGGCCTCTTTCAATATACCATTATAACACAACGCATTCATGGTGGTTGGAATAAATTTAAGCTCACAGGTGCCATAATAGGAAATGGCCCCCCATACCATAATACCTCCAGCACTGCTGTGCAACTTATCAAGATGGTGTGGTTCTTTTCGAAGATCATGAAAATAGTAGCTGTAGCCATCGGGGCCCTCCAAATTAAACTTTTTTTCGTCCGAAAAGACAACACGTTGCCACTCCGAAGTCCAGGTGACATGTGCGCGCGCGAAATCAAGGCGTTGTAACTTCCGAGCCAGGTTAAGAGGTGGCTTCTTCTTGATTTTTAGTCTCTTCAGGTGTGTAGCATTATTAATAACACGACGCATGGTTGTCAAACTTGCTTTAACGTTGCATTTTTCCCTTATCTTGGCCAAAGAGTCGTGCGAATCGGAAGCTCCTCTTAATATAAGTCGCTTGTCCGCGATGGTAAGCACACTGTGGGTGCTGCCCTTCATGTTTTTACCATAATTAGCCTCATTATTTAAAAAATTTGTTATGGCGTGACGGCTCCTGTCGACTTTTTTTGCTATTTTGGCAAAAGAAAGGCCAGAATCCTTGTAAGCTTGGATTTTTCCTTTCTCCGACTCAGATAATGAAGTGCCACGCCCCATTTTAATTTTTTTTTAATTTTATATACACTTCAATTAAAGCAAAAAGTTGAAGTAAACCAAAATTTGTGTGCACGTGTCAACGATACCGACCAAATAAAATGCATGTTCTATTCAAGCGGCGCAAAAATTCCATTGAATTTTTGCGAATGCTCACATAAAGTGCAAGCAACTTTATATCGGTTCTATTCCAAAACTTGGAATATACCAGAAAGAGCGAAGAATGCTTGCACAAAGATAATGTGCAAAAAATACCGTTATTCTACCATTTCGTTTTCGAGTTACGAGCAGTTTTAAAGAGAGCATACAGGGTGTCCTATTCAAGTGGCGAGCAGTGTATACTGTGTCCAGTGTTGCCAGAATATGAAGACCGAAAGTTGCTAAATTTGCAAAAAATAATTGCTAGAAATAGCTAAAAAATAAAAAAAAAGTTCAAATTTTTTTGCCGGCTCTAAGTCTCGTTATGTTGGTACATAACTTTAAAAGTTATCTCTACATGACTTTAGAGCAGAGATGGGCATGCACACATATCGTCACACTTTTCACACGCATACAAGCACAATTTGCGTGCGCCTCATTCGTGTTCTATAAATAGCTTTCGATGCTTATAGCGTACGTGTGATTTTGTGCAGTCGGCCGCGGCAGAGTCCTATGCACACGCAGGCAGCGCGCTGCCTCGTGTGCATACGAACGTCGCGACGCGCCCATCTCTGCTTTAGAGATACCATTGAAACAGCTGTTCGGTCAACTAACCTCCTTTGTGGTGTGGTGTGTCCCTGTTTTAAAGTTATGTACCAACATAAAGAGAGCTAGAGCCGGCAAAAAAAAAAAAAAATTTGAAGGTATAATTATCATAAAGGTCGTTAAAGCATACAAAAAAAAGTTGCTAAAAGTCAAAACTTAACAAATTATTGATTTTTAACCTAAAACTTAACAAAAAATTATGCATAAACACTTTTTAATCAGCTAAGACTAAAATAATACTTAAAATGTGGTCTGCAAACAGCACTGGAGTCAGAATCTCCATGAACCAGAACTGACATACGTCTTGGTTTGATCCAAATAACGAAATAAAATGTTTTAGCTAAATAATATCCACTTTGTGAGCACTTACAATTGCTTAATCCATAAATGTATAAATGAAGCACACCAGCAATTATCCTCTTAGCAACTCATAAGATGTTCCCCTCCCAAAAAAAGAGTGTATATCAATAGCTCCATAATTTGAATTTACAAAGACCTAATATACTCTATAAATCCTACTTCTTCTTCTTTATTGGCCCTATGTTGCATCACAACCGCTTGACGGTCTTGGCCTCTGCAATGAATGCCCTCCACTCGCTTCTGCATTGTGCGAGCTGGCACCAGTTGTTAACATCAAGGTTGGAAATGTCTTCCGCACTTGATCATCCCATCTTAGTGGTGGGCGACCCCTCCTGCCTTGTCCTCCAAAGTCAGCCGCCTTCGCTTTGTACGTCTTTTTTACTGGAGCTTCTTCATCCATCCGGATTACATGTCCTAACCAGCGCTGTTGCTTTATGCGCTTGACTAGACTGATGTTCTTATAGAGCTCATACAGTTCGCGATTCATTCGAATGCGGTATCCATCGCCAACTTTTAAAGGTCCATAGATCCTCCGAAAGATCTTTCGCTCGAACACGCCAATCGCCTCCTCATCCGCTGCTGTCATTGTCCATGCTTCTGCGCCGTATTGCAGGACTGGGATGATGAGCGACTTGTATAGCTCTATTTTTGTTCTTCGAGAAAAGGCTCTGCTCTTGAACTCCCTACTGAGCCCGTAGTAGCATCGGTTTCCAAGAGTAATTCTACTTCGGATCTCCAGGCTGATGTTGTTGTCGCCGGTAATCAACGTCCCGAGGTAGACAAAATCCTCTACAACCTCAAAGTTGTACTCGCCCCCATAGTAACAAATTGTCCAAGACGCGTAGACTTTTTGTGCGTGGATACTGAGTACTTCGTCTTGTCCTCGTTTACCACCAAGCCCATCAGTTTAGACTGCTTCTCAATCTCTGAAAACGCCCTGCTTACCGCAGGTTCGTTTTTGCCGATAATGTCAATATCATCGGCGTATGCGAGTAGCAATAGATCTTTATAAAGAAATGAGCCCGATCTGTTGGCATTTGGGCACTGGCGCAGTATATACTCCATCAGTAGATTAAAGAAGTCACACGATAGGGTGTCACCCTGCCTAAAACCTCTCTTGGTATCAAATGGTTCGGAGAGGCTCTTTCCTATTTTGACGGAGCTTCGGGTGCTTCTCTATAAATCCATCTAATGGAGCTAAAAATCGTCAAGAGGATATGAGGAAAAGGACATTTTATCACAGTTAAGAGAATATGATAATATCCATTCCAAATAGATATTAGATCTGTTTTTTTCCTGAGTTTTTAACATCTCATTTAACGTCTTCAGGTTCAACATATTGAATGGACCACAGTAGTGTTAGAACCCGTTTGGTGGGCTCAGTACTGAAATCAGCCCTGATTTGAAATAGGATTCATTTCTGCTCATCTTACATCTAAGGCCTTGTGCTAAGGGAAGTTTAATAGCATAGATGTTTGACTTTCAAAAGAAATTATTAGTCATTATTTTGCACCACGACCCTTAAGTAATGAAATAGCTAAAAATAGCTGAACATATTTATAAAAATTGCCAGATTTGTAGCTAATAGCATTTTCCAAAATTTAATAGCAATTCCACTTTCAAAATTGCTAGATCTAGCAACTAAATAGCTAAAATGGAAACACTGCTACAGTCGGTGTGTCGACGTCGTTGCCGCAGAGCAGTGTTTACACCAGGTTCCCCAAGCAGAGAGCGCTAAAATGTGACTGCGTCTCTCTCTAACACACAGTGATGCATGACTTCGGAAAGCATTCGGTGTGAATTGGCGAGTATTTTCGTGCCCCAGGGGCTATCGCTGAGGAACTCTGGTGTACACAAAAGAGAGAGAGCAGAGTTTCACAAAAAGTAAAATGCAAAAGCAAGAAAGAGATGTCAGAGACTTCTGTCGCGCTTGCGCTGCCGTCGATTTCTGAAAGCGAACAAAATCAAAATCAGAAATGATAAAGCGACGACTGCTGCTGCTGTTCGCTTTTTATCAATAATCGTTTTGTGCTGCTGCCTTCTACTGCGACTTTTGTTTTTCTCAAAAGCAGAAGCAAGAGTTCATATTGATCAGTTGAAACAAGTCGACGCTGTGAAAAGTAAAAATTTTGGGACTTTTGCTCTTCGACTGAAGCAATTTAAACACTTCAACACCATCTCTCTTCTTGTAGGATCAAACAAAAATCATCAGCAAAACCAAAATCAAAATCATAAAGCGACATCTGCTGCTGCTGCTTTAATTTCTCTCAATAATCGTTTTTTGCTTTTGATTTTGCTGCGGCTTCGGTTGCCATCAAAAGCAGAAGCAAGAGTTCTTATTGATAAGTTGAAAAAAGTCGAAGCTGTGAACTTGTAACTTTGTAACCTTTGCTACTTCGACAGAAGCAATTCAAACACTGATGAGCTCTATGGGGGACACCAGGCTGGTCAAGCGCATAAAACAGGGGCCGGCAAAACACACATGCTTATTTTGGCGTTGCGTGTGTTTTTAGACACGCGAGAGCGCGCTTTATTAACACTTCTTTGTTGTTGCTGCGTTGGATAGTATTTGTTAACCGGATGAATGAAGACGCTCCATTAAAAAAGGCGTACAAATTGAAGCCTGATGACTTCGGAGCAAAAGGCAAGAGGGAACGCCCACCACTAAGATGGGAAGATCAGGTACGGAAAGACATTTCCAACCTTGGTGTGAACAACTAGTGCCAGCTCGCACGAAGCAGAAACGACTGGAGGGCATTTAGAGCAGAGGCCGAGACCGTCAAGCGGTTGTGATGCAAATATCGGGTCAAAAAAAGAAGTGTACAAAATTAGTCACTGAAGAAACTATTCGAAACATGTATGTGTATGTACACTAGCGACATTCACACATTCCGCCCACTAACCACCTACTTCCCACCAACTTCCCATCCATATCCCAACCACTTACCACCCACATCCAACCCACTTACCACCCACTAACCACCTAGTTCCCAAACACTTCCCACCAACTTCCCACCACTTACCGCCCACTTTTCACCCACTTCCCATCTACTTCTCACCCACTTACCACCCACGTCCCACCCTCATTCCATCCATTCCCAGCCACTAACCCACGTACCTCCCACTTCCCACCCACATTCTACCCTCATACCACTCACATTCCACCCATTTCCCACCCAGTTCCCATCCAAAACACCCAGATCCCACCCAATTAACAGTGGGCATCCCGGCGGTATTTCCAACATCGAAAAATGAAATCACAAATGAATTCGAATTTTATCACTACAAACCGAGTTTCAAGTCAATCGGATGGAAATTAGTTTTTTCGCATGTAGAATTTTCCGGGCATTTTCACACCATGGAGTGGGTTTTCCAACATTTCAAATTATTTCGTATTCTATCCTTACAAACAGAGTTTCAAATCAATCGGATGTGTAACTTTGAAAATGAGTTTGGAGCTAATCGCTGGCAACTAAACTTTCGACCATGTAACCTTGACCACCCACTTTCCACCCAGGAGGGGTTGAATTTGTCGGAAAATTGGTATGCAGTTCTTATTGAATTTTAATAAAGATCTTTGAAAATGAGTTTGAACTTGATCGGAGGATAAACAAAAAAGTTTCATACAAAAGTTTTTCGCGAATTTTCCACATTTCCCGACAGAATTTTCAAAAATCCGCTCTTAGTACTCACTTTTATTAGAAAATAAAACTACTGTGAAAAATTCAGCATCCTATCTCTTATGGTTTGGGCTGTGCGACGGTCACCAGTCAGTCAGGTTGAACTCTTTTACAAATACCCCGAACCTCGCAGTTTTTTGAAGCACATAAACTTAGTGAATGACTGAATCAATAAGTATAGAATGCCAAGGGCTGATTTTCACATATCTGTGCTTGGACTCCATTTTGGTTGCCAGAATAGTTGAAAAGAAGATAAATGATATGCAGATCTATAGCTGCTTACTCTTTCGTAATTTTTGTCCGTCAACCTTTAACCTGTCGTGGACAACTCCCCTCCCCTATAACTCCCCTCATTAAATAATTACCAGAAATTGAATTGGTGGTGTTTATAGTTTTTGTTTTTATTGTAGAAATTCAGATCAATGCTTAAGCAACAAATATCTAATTTGGTTTTCCTTTTTATAAAAATAATTTCTAGATTACGCCACAGAATCGATGAAAAACTTTTTTCTAGGTATATGGGTTGATTTTATTTTGTGTTTCAAAATCTACTTTTCATAAAGCTGGTGCACAATTCCGGGTTTATTTACCAGAGGCAACTTTAAGAAAATACCAAATTCATTTAATTCTGTTTAATTTATTATTGTAGCTTTTGTATTTCTGTTTTACTCGTGTGCAAAGTGTACAATCATGTTAACATTTCGAACTATTTTAAATCGGTATTGAAACAAGAATTTGAATACGAAGAAGAAGTACAATATATTCTTAATTCAATCCCGATTTATGCAGATTAAACACAAAAAAAGATCAGGGATCATGCTTTTCTAATGAATGGTCGCCGACCGTCGAATTCAAGGATTTGTTATTTTAATACATCTGCAAGCCGTAAACTTCACTAAGCGAGGCACCCATCTAATACTATGCAGCTATTTTGAGGATAAAAATATGTACCAAAAATAGATGTGGGGGTCCTCAAATCTATATGCGTCGAGCCTTGTTTAAACGGATTGCAAAATCAAGTTAAGCAAATTAGAAAATATTTTAACAAACATCACAAATTGGGTGCAAAAAGTACATATTAATAAAAATATTTAACAAAAAAAATGGGGCTCAGCCCAATACACACACGTACACGTACACATACACAAAGAAATCGTAGATGGAAATTGTTATGCTTAAACAGAATAAACTAAGGTCTAGCAGGTGCAGCAAACTGAATCACTTTCAAAACGTCTAGGAATACTGCGTATGCGGATTCACATTGATCATCTCCATGTTGCTACTGTGAAAGAGAAAGGGACAGAGACAGAAAGAGAGAGAGAGAGAGAGAGAGAGATTAGTTTTCCAACCAAAACAATTATAAATCTTATTCCTTACTTAAGTTAATTAAGCCTCTTGAATGGGGAACTTGGGGTTTCTATGCAGTTTATTTACACAAGCTCTCAGTGCAACTCAACGCTGTGTGATGATGATGATGATTATGATGAGGATGAGATGATTGGTCCAGTGGTAAGGAATCAATGGGGACTTACCTGCGACTGCAGCGCATGTGAATAAAGAGCAGAGCCAGACCAAGTGTTACACAAATTGCTCCCACCACAATATAGGCAATGCCCAAAAATGGATTCTTACCACCTAAAACTGAGGTGGTGGATAGAATCATGCGTTTGGTGCCATCAAAAGATACAACCGGATATTCTGAAAGCAGTAAAAAAGAAAGAAAAAAATATGAAAACAGATTTCAGACATGGGAAAAGCTAGAGGCTGGACAAGTATGGTACATATACTTTGAATTATTTTCGCATCTTGGGAGCGATCAGTTCATCTGATAGTCGAGTTATAAGCAAAACAAAATTGGAAGCTTGGCAGCACCGATCGCGATGGGCAGCAACTTTGGCGGTTTTTACGACTTTCTTACTTGTTAACTATAGCCAAATTCACATAGGCAAATAATTTGCCTAAATTTTCATGGAGCGCTTTATCTACATCTCCTAGTTACCCGTCTATTTACCCGTTTTTATGATAATCTAAACTCAAATGCGAATTTTGGAAATTTCGCTACTTTTTGGCAGGGATTAAAGCCGAAACGAATTTTGTATTCGGCCAATTCATTTATATTAACCTAAAGCTAATTTTAACTGTATAGGAAACGGACAAGCAACCTATGTCCGTTTCCTATGATATAACCGTAACCGAAATATGGCTATCGGCCGAGTTAGAAACCGCAACCGATACCGAAAATCGTGTAGGTTTTAATCCCTGCTTTTGGGACAGTTTGATCAACACTTTCCATATTTATCCGTTCCATCTACACCTCCCATTTATCCATCAAATCTTCATAATATATCACATCACAGTTAGTTCCCGCTTACGCTCAACTGCAATAAACTTTGTGGCCGCTCTCTCTGAAGTGCATCTGCTGCTTGCTTACCCCGCCGGTCATCACTTCGTCAGCACGTTTGCGCTTAATTAAATCTGTTGGTCTTATTGATTTAAAACAATGAGTACCTGCTGCGCTGAACACTGTGTCTTTAATCATAAAATTACGTCGCGCCAGTCTATTGTTTATTGCTGGCTCTGCGTCAATATCGCTCATCCCGGTTGTGCCAATCTTGGGGCATATCGGAGCTCGAATTGCGGACTGCATAAGAGAAAACATTGGTTTACATTGGACTTGCCCAAACTGCAGGCACATTAAATCGGAAATGAAGGTGTTCATGAGGCAAACAAATTTAGATTTTCAATTCCTGTATTCTGGATTCCGGGACTTACAAAACAGATTCGTGACTGCAGAATCTAATTTCAAGAATCTTAAAGACCCAAACTGCACTTTCTAATAATATCTTAACTTACTTATAAAGTATAATATTACAACTTAACTAACACCAACTTTGGTGCAGCAGTATCATCAGGAAATCCTATATCGGGTGTGGCCCCCCCCCCTTTTAAGGTTGAAATCTCAGAATCCCTATTCCCTAGATTGCTTGAGCCTTCTCTTTGGCCCGAGCATACAATTGTTAGTGAGCACATTGGTAAGTCTAACACCAATACCAATACGATCAACTCATCTACCTCCAATCGGTCAAAAAACTGACTTCATCCTTGATAATTCACTATCAGAATGTGCGCAGTCTATTAGGCAAGCTTAATAGATTGTATACTAACAGTTTCTCCTTTGAAGCCAAATGTTATTGCTTTTTCGGAAACGTGGCTTAACTGTTCAGTATCTGATAGTGAAGTTTTTTCTAACGACTATGTCGTCTATCGGTGTGACCGATCTACACGTCTTGGCGGTGGTGTTCTTATTGCCGTTAAAGCCACCGTTCCTTCCGAAATAATTACATTCGATAATGTTCTCAACATTGAATTCGTGTCTATCCGAATAACATTTCACGATGTTAATATACACTGCCCGACAACCGATTAGCACACTCTCTAATCTATCAGTTTAGAGGCAAATAACTCAGAACTCTGATTAAGTTTTAATGCGCATTATTTTTTTCTTTTATTCTTCATCATTTTTACTCATTCTTAGAATAACTGTGAGTTCTGAAAGTGTACCGTTATATTGTTTTGCTATTTTCTTTGAAGTGCGACAAAAATGTATGCATATTTTTTGCGACAGTCGATTAGCACATTTTTGCTTTAGTGTCAATTTTTGCGTGTAAGTTGTCGTCTTTGGCTGATTAAAATTATTATTTGTTTATTTTGACCAATTATCAATTTAAAAAATAATTATGGGAAAAGCAAAATCGTTGAATGAGTCTGAAAAAGCCTAAATAAAGGCTTACAGGGAGTGCGGTCACTCGATTCTTCAAATATCAAAAAATATTAAACGCAGCCGTAAAGTTATTACCTCATATTTAAGCAATGAGGATACCTATGGGAAAAACATGAAAGGTCGGCCCTCATCAGTAATAACAGCAGCTGACAAGCGAATTATATTAAGGCACGCATCTAATTCTCACGACTCAGCCGCCAAAATAAAAGAAAAAACTGGTGTTAAAGCATGCGTTCGGACTGTACAAAGAGTAATATCGAATGCTGAACATACAAAGAGTCTGAAACTAAAAAAAAAAACCACCACTAAACCAACTTCGAAAGATGCAACGGCTCGATTCCTGTCGATCGAATATGTCCTGGACCAAGGAGTGGGAGCGTGTAGTCCTTTCAGACGAAAAAAAAATACAATTTGGAGGGTCCTGATGGATATGCCTACTACTTTCATGATCTCAGAAAGGAAGAGCATACTGTAGATCAATTGCACAGCCGTGCCGGTGGTGTCATGGCTTGGGGATCTATTACTTACTATGGCACCATAGAACTGCAATTTCTAACCAGCCGTATGAATGCGATTGCGTACAATGGTGTACTGAAAACGGCTTTCCCTGCAATCAAGGATATTTTTGGATTCTTGGAATGGAAGTTCCAGCAGGATAACGCACCTATCCACACAGCCAGGATCGTAAAGTCCTGGATTGTGGGTCAAAACGTGGAATTGCTAACTTGGCCGCCATACTCGCCCGATCTGAACATTATAGAAAATGTTTGGGGATGGTTAGCACGCAAGGTGTAAGAGTCAGGCAGGCAATATTCAGCTGAAGCTGAACTAATTGAAGGAATAAAAGAGTCCTGGGAGGCTATTTCACTCAATTGCATTAAAAAATTATATGACTCCTTACCCAAGCGGATGTACGAAGTCATACTTAACCGTGGAGGCTCAACACATTATTAATTATTTTACAAATATAATCGAAAATATTGAAATTAATGTTAAAAAATAATTTGAATGAAATTTGAATCCATTTTCTTTTGTTATTTAAAGTTTTCAAGCGACTGTGCTAATCAAATGTCGCAAAAATAAAAGTTAATTTTTTATGTTAAGTTTGTTTAAATTCATTTAAAATGTTATTAATAAAGTTAATAAACTATCTATCATTTATGCTCGTGTATAATTTAATATTCTTTTAATGGCAAAAAAAATTCATCTTAAAAGCTTTTCGTTTTCCTGATATTAAGCTCCTAAGACTCGGACCATAGGGTGTGCTAATCGGTTGTCGGGCAGTGTATATTAGTTATAATTTTTGCATGTAGTATGTAAGAGAATATTGATAGTTATAAATAATAATAATTTTTTTTTTATTTTGTAATTTATCGTTGTGACTAGTGCGTTCAAAATAAGTATCATCTTGTAGCACTGGGCTAGAACCGAATAAATAAATTAAATTAAAAGAGCTGGTTGCCTATATAGAACTGTTTCATCGTGACAGACAGACAATTAGAACAAATCCGTAGCGACAAACCGTGAAGAGACATTGTACATAGAAAACCGTGTAAATACCCAAAAGAATCCCTCGTTTAATAATCGCTTTACACTATACTACATCCATTAAGATTAAACACAAAACTCCAAAGGTTAAGCACGAAACTATTTTGCTGACATTTCATTTCAACTTCAACAGCCTGAGCATATATGTCAATACAGAGTATTTGGTAGTCGGGTCCAATTTGTAAGTTTCCTTTCTTTTGTGTTTCTTTTGTTCAAATTCAAGCTTTTTCAAGCGTCGAAGGCGAAATACAAAGATGATTCATGATAGATTTCTTGATGATTACGTGTAGCATCATATGTGGAAGCACAAAAACACGACCCTTGCTCGAAAACTAAAATCATTAATAGTGTCATAACTTCTCATGAAATACCCCCAAATTGATTGTGGGTGAAAAAGAATTCTGTTTACGCTTTTTAATTTTTGCTTTATGGTGCGCAAGTTATTTGCCCAACCTGTGTGCACCACGTAACACACGTCAGCCCACCCGCCCCAGTTCAGGAGGTTACCTCCAACTCCCATCGCCTGCCTAGTAGCTCCCGTGGCGAATGCTTTGCCATTTTTATCGTGCCCGTTTTGTTGCTGTTTCAATTTTTTCCTTCTTTTCTTGTTTTTTTTTTTGTACCTTTTAATACATTTATACGAGCAGCATATCTCTCTACGTTTTCATTTATTTTTGCATTGTACCCCCCTCCCGCACATACGTGATATAAACCTAGACCCGCTTGGCGTGGTGGGTGGGGGGTAGATATTAAAGTATTTTGTATTTGGTTGGAAATTCTCTCAAAATTTATGAGGGCAAAATGTTAAAATAAACTGAATAACTACTACAGTGGCTTTAAGGATCACGAGATGGGTGTGTGCTGTGGGCATACAGGTGTGACAGGTTATTCAATTAAAAGTTCAATATTTTCTAGGGGCGAGACATATTAAGCAAGTACACAACTCACCGAAGATTAAAATTTTAGACCAGAGGTGCTCAGAGCCAGCTTACGGCCGCATGGTGCACACGTATCAGCAGTTGGATCACTATCGGTATACCACATCACATGAGGCAATTGGTGGTGCCTCCGGCCAGGTGGGTCCTTCGATTTTGCAGACGGCGAGCGGTGAGTTTGCCTGCTTTGCCATTGGTGCCATTTCGAATATGCCGGCATATGCTGAACAGAAAGTTCCACATCGCCGCGCCTGTGTCTTCTTGTCTTACCGCCTGAATCTTTCATTTCCATTGCGTGGATGTAAGCAATTTGTTTATTTATAACCATTTTGTTTTGGCAATTGACAAAGTAAACAATACAAATTTTGGACACAGCTGTTTGTCGATCGATAAAAATATTGATAATTCTATCGCAACTTGCCGACAGGTTAAAATTTGATCCCATCGTGAGGCAGCGGTTAACTTTGCCGCTGGGTTCTCGCCAAAGACAGCATGAGACACGCAAATTCGGCTAACATGCCGATAAGTTTGACTAACCGGACATTGAGAAATTGGGCCTTACACAAAATCATTTTTACCCTAACAAGAAAATCTACATTGAAGACGACGCAAACACATTTTTGTTGTTGCGATGGAACTTTTAAGAGGCATAGGAGAGAAAGAGAAGAGAAAACACATATGAAGTTGTTGTTGCACTACGCTTAGCCGTAAGCTATGCGAGTCAAAGTTAAGTCACTGTTAAGTCATTGTCAAGTCACTGTCAAATCACTGTTAGGTCACTGTCAAGTCACTGCTGAGACACTGCTGAGACACTGTTAAGTCACAGTCAAGTCACTGGCAAGTTACTGTCAAGTCACTGTCAAGTCACTGTCAAGACACTGTCAAGTCACTGTCAAGTCACTGTCAAGTCACTGTCGAGTCACTGTCAAGTCACAGTCAAGTCACAGTCAAGTCACTGTCAAGTCACTGGCAAGTCACTGTTGAGACACTGTTACGTCAGTATGGAGTCACTGATAAGTCACTGTGTCACGAACCTTTGCAACGGGGCGTAGCTCATGGATCGCTCGGGGATCGCATTAACAAATTTATATTGTGGAGATTGGCCAGAAATAAGAAGACAACGATTTCAATGTACTCAAATCTGTATTTGGGTTGGTATTAAACACTTAGCCTTAGACTAGGTTCACAATTCATCGTTACACTTCAGGTTTGATGCTTAACTCTCGCGCTTGCTGCCGTAACACACCGAAGACTCACCCAATTACCTAGTGCTCGCCTCTCTGCTCTCGTCGAGCTATTTGCTCCGACCTTTCGCAGGACGTTTACGCACTTTCCCCACTTGCTCCCGCTGACCTTCTGGCAACTTATCGTCGATCAATATCGCTTTGCCTTTACCGTTTCACGTTTTACTCGTGCTTGGGTTCACAATACCGACTACCGCTTTGCGCTCGCGTATTCCACTGACTGTCCCTTCCTCTGGGCAGCCACTCCTTTTTTATACGCCGCGCAGGCCCTGTTCCGCCGGTCCCAGCAGGGCCTGTGTAATCGCAGGTCCCGTTCCAATGCTTAAGCGGGGTCTGTCTCGCTTCCTCTGCCTCTGACGTCTTCGCTGTACCGGAGCCTTCTGCTGCTGTTGCTGTACCGGGGCCTCGATCCCGTTCCAAGTGGCCCTTGCCAGCAATCACAGCTCACCCGCGTCATCTGCTGCTCCGCTTCCTCTCCAACTCTCCACTGATCTTCCCTCTCCCTTGCTCTCGTCGCTCTCCGCGAGAGAGCTTTCCTCAACTCGCCGCCTTTAGGCCTTACTTGCCCACTTGTGAGGAATGACTCCTTACAACTGTTAAGTCACTGTCAAGTCACTGTCAAGTCACTGTCAAGTCACTGTCAAGTCACTGTCAAGTCACTATCAAGTCAATGTCAAGTCACTGTCAAGTCACTGTCAAGTCACTGTCAAGTCACTGTCAAGTCTTTGTCAAGTCACTGTCAAGTCACTGTCAGGTCACTGTCAAGTCACTGTCAAGTCACTGTCAAGTCACTGTCAAGTCACTGTTAAGACACTGTCAAGTCACTGTCAAGTCACTGTTAAGTCACTGTCAAGTCACTGTCAAGTCACTGTCAAGTCACTGTCAAGTCACTGTCAAGTCACTGTCAAGTCACTGTCAAGTCACTGTCAAGTCACTGTCAAAAGCCTACTGTCAAGACACTGTCAAGTCACTGTCAAGTCACTGTTAAGACACTGTCAAGTCACTGTCAAGTCACTGTCAAGTCACTGTCAAGTCACTGTCAAGTCACTGTCAAGTCACTGTCAAGTCACTATGAAGTCAATGTCAAGTCACTGTCAAGTCATTGTCAAGTCATTGTCAAGTCACTCTTAAGTCACTGTCAAGTCACTCTTAAGTCACTGTCATGTCACTGTCAAGTCACTGTCAAGTCACTGTCAAGTCATTGTCAAGTCACTGTCAAGTCACTGTCAAGTCTT
>JBAMBO010002466.1:0-26431 GCA_037044535.1 Lordiphosa magnipectinata
TTAGTTATAATTTTTGCATGTAGTATGTAAGAGAATATTGATAGTTATAAATAATAATAATTTTTTTTTTATTTTGTAATTTATCGTTGTGACTAGTGCGTTCAAAATAAGTATCATCTTGTAGCACTGGGCTAGAACCGAATAAATAAATTAAATTAAAAGAGCTGGTTGCCTATATAGAACTGTTTCATCGTGACAGACAGACAATTAGAACAAATCCGTAGCGACAAACCGTGAAGAGACATTGTACATAGAAAACCGTGTAAATACCCAAAAGAATCCCTCGTTTAATAATCGCTTTACACTATACTACATCCATTAAGATTAAACACAAAACTCCAAAGGTTAAGCACGAAACTATTTTGCTGACATTTCATTTCAACTTCAACAGCCTGAGCATATATGTCAATACAGAGTATTTGGTAGTCGGGTCCAATTTGTAAGTTTCCTTTCTTTTGTGTTTCTTTTGTTCAAATTCAAGCTTTTTCAAGCGTCGAAGGCGAAATACAAAGATGATTCATGATAGATTTCTTGATGATTACGTGTAGCATCATATGTGGAAGCACAAAAACACGACCCTTGCTCGAAAACTAAAATCATTAATAGTGTCATAACTTCTCATGAAATACCCCCAAATTGATTGTGGGTGAAAAAGAATTCTGTTTACGCTTTTTAATTTTTGCTTTATGGTGCGCAAGTTATTTGCCCAACCTGTGTGCACCACGTAACACACGTCAGCCCACCCGCCCCAGTTCAGGAGGTTACCTCCAACTCCCATCGCCTGCCTAGTAGCTCCCGTGGCGAATGCTTTGCCATTTTTATCGTGCCCGTTTTGTTGCTGTTTCAATTTTTTCCTTCTTTTCTTGTTTTTTTTTTTGTACCTTTTAATACATTTATACGAGCAGCATATCTCTCTACGTTTTCATTTATTTTTGCATTGTACCCCCCTCCCGCACATACGTGATATAAACCTAGACCCGCTTGGCGTGGTGGGTGGGGGGTAGATATTAAAGTATTTTGTATTTGGTTGGAAATTCTCTCAAAATTTATGAGGGCAAAATGTTAAAATAAACTGAATAACTACTACAGTGGCTTTAAGGATCACGAGATGGGTGTGTGCTGTGGGCATACAGGTGTGACAGGTTATTCAATTAAAAGTTCAATATTTTCTAGGGGCGAGACATATTAAGCAAGTACACAACTCACCGAAGATTAAAATTTTAGACCAGAGGTGCTCAGAGCCAGCTTACGGCCGCATGGTGCACACGTATCAGCAGTTGGATCACTATCGGTATACCACATCACATGAGGCAATTGGTGGTGCCTCCGGCCAGGTGGGTCCTTCGATTTTGCAGACGGCGAGCGGTGAGTTTGCCTGCTTTGCCATTGGTGCCATTTCGAATATGCCGGCATATGCTGAACAGAAAGTTCCACATCGCCGCGCCTGTGTCTTCTTGTCTTACCGCCTGAATCTTTCATTTCCATTGCGTGGATGTAAGCAATTTGTTTATTTATAACCATTTTGTTTTGGCAATTGACAAAGTAAACAATACAAATTTTGGACACAGCTGTTTGTCGATCGATAAAAATATTGATAATTCTATCGCAACTTGCCGACAGGTTAAAATTTGATCCCATCGTGAGGCAGCGGTTAACTTTGCCGCTGGGTTCTCGCCAAAGACAGCATGAGACACGCAAATTCGGCTAACATGCCGATAAGTTTGACTAACCGGACATTGAGAAATTGGGCCTTACACAAAATCATTTTTACCCTAACAAGAAAATCTACATTGAAGACGACGCAAACACATTTTTGTTGTTGCGATGGAACTTTTAAGAGGCATAGGAGAGAAAGAGAAGAGAAAACACATATGAAGTTGTTGTTGCACTACGCTTAGCCGTAAGCTATGCGAGTCAAAGTTAAGTCACTGTTAAGTCATTGTCAAGTCACTGTCAAATCACTGTTAGGTCACTGTCAAGTCACTGCTGAGACACTGCTGAGACACTGTTAAGTCACAGTCAAGTCACTGGCAAGTTACTGTCAAGTCACTGTCAAGTCACTGTCAAGACACTGTCAAGTCACTGTCAAGTCACTGTCAAGTCACTGTCGAGTCACTGTCAAGTCACAGTCAAGTCACAGTCAAGTCACTGTCAAGTCACTGGCAAGTCACTGTTGAGACACTGTTACGTCAGTATGGAGTCACTGATAAGTCACTGTGTCACGAACCTTTGCAACGGGGCGTAGCTCATGGATCGCTCGGGGATCGCATTAACAAATTTATATTGTGGAGATTGGCCAGAAATAAGAAGACAACGATTTCAATGTACTCAAATCTGTATTTGGGTTGGTATTAAACACTTAGCCTTAGACTAGGTTCACAATTCATCGTTACACTTCAGGTTTGATGCTTAACTCTCGCGCTTGCTGCCGTAACACACCGAAGACTCACCCAATTACCTAGTGCTCGCCTCTCTGCTCTCGTCGAGCTATTTGCTCCGACCTTTCGCAGGACGTTTACGCACTTTCCCCACTTGCTCCCGCTGACCTTCTGGCAACTTATCGTCGATCAATATCGCTTTGCCTTTACCGTTTCACGTTTTACTCGTGCTTGGGTTCACAATACCGACTACCGCTTTGCGCTCGCGTATTCCACTGACTGTCCCTTCCTCTGGGCAGCCACTCCTTTTTTATACGCCGCGCAGGCCCTGTTCCGCCGGTCCCAGCAGGGCCTGTGTAATCGCAGGTCCCGTTCCAATGCTTAAGCGGGGTCTGTCTCGCTTCCTCTGCCTCTGACGTCTTCGCTGTACCGGAGCCTTCTGCTGCTGTTGCTGTACCGGGGCCTCGATCCCGTTCCAAGTGGCCCTTGCCAGCAATCACAGCTCACCCGCGTCATCTGCTGCTCCGCTTCCTCTCCAACTCTCCACTGATCTTCCCTCTCCCTTGCTCTCGTCGCTCTCCGCGAGAGAGCTTTCCTCAACTCGCCGCCTTTAGGCCTTACTTGCCCACTTGTGAGGAATGACTCCTTACAACTGTTAAGTCACTGTCAAGTCACTGTCAAGTCACTGTCAAGTCACTGTCAAGTCACTGTCAAGTCACTATCAAGTCAATGTCAAGTCACTGTCAAGTCACTGTCAAGTCACTGTCAAGTCACTGTCAAGTCTTTGTCAAGTCACTGTCAAGTCACTGTCAGGTCACTGTCAAGTCACTGTCAAGTCACTGTCAAGTCACTGTCAAGTCACTGTTAAGACACTGTCAAGTCACTGTCAAGTCACTGTTAAGTCACTGTCAAGTCACTGTCAAGTCACTGTCAAGTCACTGTCAAGTCACTGTCAAGTCACTGTCAAGTCACTGTCAAGTCACTGTCAAGTCACTGTCAAGTCACTGTTAAGACACTGTCAAGTCACTGTCAAGTCACTGTTAAGACACTGTCAAGTCACTGTCAAGTCACTGTCAAGTCACTGTCAAGTCACTGTCAAGTCACTGTCAAGTCACTGTCAAGTCACTATGAAGTCAATGTCAAGTCACTGTCAAGTCATTGTCAAGTCATTGTCAAGTCACTCTTAAGTCACTGTCAAGTCACTCTTAAGTCACTGTCATGTCACTGTCAAGTCACTGTCAAGTCACTGTCAAGTCATTGTCAAGTCACTGTCAAGTCACTGTCAAGTCTTTGTCAAGTCACTGTCAAGTCACTGTCAGGTCACTGTCAAGTCACTGTCAAGTCACTGTCAAGTCACTGTTAAGACACTGTCAAGTCACTGTCAAGTCACTGTTAAGACACTGTCAAGTCACTGTCAAGTCACTGTCAAGTCACTGTCAAGTCACTGTCAAGTCACTGTCAAGTCACTGTCAAGTCACTGTCAAGTCACTGTCAAGTCACTGTCAAGTCACTGTCAAGTCACTGTCAAGTCACTGTCAAGTCACTGTCAAGTCACTGTCAAGTCACTATGAAGTCAATGTCAAGTCACTGTCAAGTCATTGTCAAGTCATTGTCAAGTCACTCTTAAGTCACTGTCAAGTCACTGTCAAGTCACTCTTAAGTCACTGTCATGTCACTGTCAAGTCACTGTCAAGTCACTGTCAAGTCATTGTCAAGTCACTGTCAAGTCACTGTCAAGTCTTTGTCAAGTCACTGTCAAGTCACTGTCAGGTCACTGTCAAGTCACTGTCAAGTCACTGTCAAGTCACTGTCAAGTCACTGTTAAGACACTGTCAAGTCACTGTCAAGTCACTGTTAAGTCACTGTCAAGTCACTGTCAAGTCACTGTCAACTCACTGTTAAGACACTGTCAAGTCACTGTCAAGTCACTGTCAAGTCACTGTCAAGTCACTATGAAGTCAATGTCAAGTCACTGTCAAGTCATTGTCAAGTCATTGTCAAGTCACTCTTAAGTCACTGTCAAGTCACTGTCAAGTCACTATGAAGTCAATGTCAAGTCACTGTCAAGTCATTGTCAAGTCACTGTCAAATCACTCTTAAGTCACTGTCATGTCACTGTCAAGTCACTGTCAAGTCACTGTCAAGTCACTGTCAAGTCACTGTCAAGTCACTGTCAAGTCACTGTCAAGTCACTATGAAGTCAATGTCAAGTCACTGTCACGTCATTGTCAAGGCATTGTCAAGTCACTCTTAAGTCACTCTTAAGTTACTGTCAAGTCACTGTCAAGTCACTGTCAAGTCACTGTCAATTCACCGTCAAGTCACTGTCAAGTCACTGTCAAGTCACTGTCAAGTCACTGTCAAGTCACTGTCAAGTCACTGTCAAGTCACTGTCAAGTCACTATCAAGTCAATGTCAAGTCACTGTCAAGTCACTGTCAAGTCACTGTCAAGTCACTGTCAAGTCACTGTCAAGTCACTGTCAAGTCACTGTCAATTCACCGTCAAGTCACTGTCAAGTCACTGTCAAGTCACTGTCAAGTCACTGTCAAGTCACTGTCAAGTCACTGTTAAGACACTGTTAACCCACTGTTAACACACTGTTAACCCCTCTTCCCATACTCGCTCACTCTTATGACATCCTGTTAGTGATCGTGCGGTCTCCATTGTCCAAGCTGTAGCTCACATAATATTCCTTTGACTAAAAACCTTGCATTATACTAAAGCTGGACTTGGATGCAGAGCCGTAGAGCTGGATACCAAATGTCCATACCGGCTTAAGAATTGCCTTATGGAGTAGCTGCTTATTTTAAAGGATCGCTTAGAGAGCAGTATCGTCTGCTTTCGTTATCCAAAATTGGGAGATCGTAGCGTATATTGTGTATAGGACGCTGTCCTGAGGTACAATGGCTGACTGAGCTCCTTCGCTGTTGACATGCCAAACTCTGTTAAAGGTCTTTGAAAGCAGCTTGTTTTCGGTTGCGCAATTGTATGACAATGCTCTTAGGTCCCGTAATATCGCCTCGAGCCAAATTATTGGTCAGTGAAAATCGCCAGCAGACTGTTTCTTTTTTGTGCTTCCCTGACTACCTCAATGGAGGGTGGCCTGGAAATCTCTACAATGAGAAAATAATCAATCTAAAAGCAAGATAATAGTCTTGAAATGAGACGAAACAGTGTCAGAATTCGACAGCGACGAGATATTTTTAGCCCAAGATTATATTCTCAATTTAAGTCTTAGTTATTAACATTTTCTTCTTATTGAAAAACTTATATAAATGTAAATGTTTAATCTGCCGCTACTGGAACTTCAACTCAATACCTTCTGGGGACTGAACACACACATGGCATAGCCGCTTAGCTGGCTTTGCCATCGAACGTCAATTGTTAGGCTCAAACAGTTGCAGTATAAGAGCCGACATTTTTGCTGGCTGAGTTCTTATACTGCAACTGGTTGCCCCTAACAATTGATACCCGACGGCAAAGCCAGCTAAGCGGCCGTGGCAAATGCTTCAACTAGGTGTCTTAGAACGCAGAGGTCGTGCTTCGAGTCCCAAGAGGAATGGGTTGCATTGCAAGATTGCATTTTCTTATGGGAAAATCAATTTAAAAGGTTTGTGTCCAAGATAATGGCCCATCTTTTGGTGGCCTTAAATTTTGTCTGCGAATTCTATTATTAGTGGCAACAACCTCTTCTTGGCCAAGGGAAATCGTCTCCGAAGTGCTTGTCGGTTCGTCCCCAACCACCTTTTGTTCTTGCCAAAACCTTTGCCTGATTATGAAGCTCAAGCCCAAATTTGTGGACTTTTAATAAACTCATCTTAAGTTAGAGATTCCTAGACAGCAGAGTACACCACCTCGCCGCCCTATGGCCCGGAATGACTCATCAAAAGCACATGTGACCCAGCCGGAAAGCGTGAAAAAAAAGCAAATGTACACAAAATACAAAAACCAAATTACGACCTATTTTTCGGTTTTGTCCCAAAACATGTCCCGCCATACCAACCCTGTTTTGTAGAGTCCTGCTCTGTCTTGGACCCTCACACACACACACACACACACAGAAAGTCTATAAAAATCCACAAATAAAATGTCATTTGCCTGGTACGTGCCTGGCATCTACTTATAAACTAAATTAAGGATAACATTTGAAAAATTTGCACAAAATAAAATCAAGCTTGAAAGAGCGGGAGGGAGTTGGTGTGGGGCTAAGACATCGCGGGGCGTTGTGCTGAATGCTTAAGTTGGTATAAGCCAGAAGAAAGAAGGCAACAAAATAGAAATAAAATATACACAATAATTTAAATTGCTTTACAATGAAACCCTAAAATGTCAATAGAGAGCGCCGGCTCGCTATTTGCTTTTCCTATTTTTGTCTTCCGTTCCACAACCCCCATTCATTGCCCCACCACACTGCCAGTCTGCTGTCCACTTCTTAGTATGCAAAGTGCCGCATTTTGCATTTTTGTGTCTTTTCTTTTCATTTTTTTTTTTTTTTTTGTAGTCGCAGACGCATTGAATAGAAGTGGATAATAAAAATGAAACTGGAGTCACCAAGGGTCACTGAGAATGTGAAGCAACGAGACGCACTCACCAAAAGCAAGCGAGCGAGTCACTTTTTCCAAGTGAGGTATGATGGCATGTGGATGAAATTCTCAGTTGACTTTTGAACCCTAATAGTGGGGCTTGGCAAAAATATTCTTACTAGTTACTCATTAGTTCTGGCTTACTCGTCGCTTAACAAAGTTATTACATGAAATTTGGCTTTTGTACGACATTCTCAGTTGACTTATAAAGTATAATTAGGTGGCATGGCAAGTGTGCTTACTCGTTACTCGCTAGTTTTCGCTTACTCGTTACTTAAAGAAATTACTTCATGAGAGTTTGTGTTGAAGAATAATTGTGAGTTTTTTTACTAGTTACTCGCTAGTTTGGGCTTACTCTTCACTTAACAAAGTTTTTACATGACATTTATTCGCTAGTCTCCGCTTACTCGTTACTTAAAGAAATTACTTAATGAAAGTTTGTAATGAACAATAATTGTTATTAACTGGCAGGTGAGTTTTCTTACTATTTACTCGCTTATTTTCGCTTACTCGTCGCTTAACAAAGTCTTAACATGAAATTTGGCTTTTGTACAAACTTCTCAGTTGACTAATGTACAATAATTACTAGGCATGACCAGTGTTCTTACTAGTTACTCGCTAGTTTTCGCTTACTCGCTACTTAAAGAAATTACTTTATGAAAGCTTGTACTTAACAATAATTGTTATCAATTGCCAGGTCAATTTTCGTGCTAGTTACTCGCTAGTTTTGGCTTACTCGTCACTTAACAAAGTTTTTACACGACACTTGGCATTTGTATGAACTTCTCAGTTGACTAATGTACAATAACTAATAGGCATGGCCAGTGTTCTTACTAGTAACTCGCTAGTTTGGGCTTACTCGTCACTTAACCAAGTTTTAACATGAAATTTGGCTTTTGTATGAACTTCTCAGTTGACTAATATACAATAATTACTAGGCATGGCCATTGTTCTTACTAGTTACTCGCTAGTTTTCGCTTACTCGTTACTTAAAGAAATTACTTAATGAAAGTTTGTGCTTAAAAATAATTTTTATCAATTGTCATTAAGTTTTCTTGCTAGTTACTCGCTAGTTTTTGCTTTCTCGTTACTTAAGGCCTATAACAACTGAAACATGACAGTTGAACAAAGTTCTCAGTTGATTAATTTACAAGAATTACTGGGTATGACAAATTTTCTTACTAAATACTCGCTAGTTTCCACTTACTCGTCACTAAACGAAGTTAAAACATTTATAAAATATGCCATTTTAACGACATACTCAGTTTTTTTTGCTAACAATAGTTTTTGGGCAAGAGTAACTCGCTAGTTTGCGCCTACTCGTTACTTTAAAAAAATTACTCCATAAATTTTTGTGCTTAACAAAAATTATTATTAACTAGTGGGCCAGTTTTCCTACCAATTACTCGCTATTTTTGGCTTACTCGTTACTTGACATGTGAAACATGACATTTGAACAAAGTTCTCCGTTGATTAATTTACAAGAATTACTCGGTATGACAAGTTTTCTTACTAAATACTCACTAGTTTCCACTTACTCGTCACCAAACAAAGTTAAAACATGTATGAAAAATGGCATTTTAACCCTGCTGTACATAAAGGGTCAAAAGGCAAGAGTAACTCGCTAGTTTTCGCCTACTCGTTACTTTACAAAAATTACTTCATAAATTTTTTTGCCTAACAATAATAATTATTAACTAGTGGGTCAGTTTTCCTACCAGTTACTCGCTAGTTTTGGCTTACTCATTGCTTAAGGCTATTAAAAAGTAAAACAGGGCATTTGAACAACGTTCTCAATTGATTAATTTACCAGAATTGCTAGATATGAAAAGTTTTTTTTTACAAGCTACTCGCTAGCTTTCGCTTACTCATCATGGGCTAGAGCTATGCGCTTACTTGCCACTTGGGGCAGTTGAATTTATAAGTCAAAGCTCTTGAAAAACAATGATTATTTGGTATAGCCTGCTTTTTAGAATATTTTTTCGTCAACTGCTGCCTACTCGCTACTTTAGACAGGTACCAAATACAATCTTTTATTAGTGCTGAATTTTCGGGTGAATAACAATCGAAGACCAATGTCTATAAAGTGTTTTTATTTGACAGTTACTCGCTAATTTTCGCTTACTCGCTGCTTTGAACAATCACTTATTTTGACAGAGCAAAACTGTAAGGTTTCCTTTCTCACTTACTCGCTAATTTTTACTTACTCGCTACTTTGAATAATCGCATATTTTGACAGAGCGAAACTAAACTAAACATTTCTTTACTCGCTGATATCGCTGATTTCAGTTACTCGCTACTTAGCACCATGACATCTTTTAACGGAGGCAAATTAAAAGCATTTTTAGCCAAATTATCAGCAAGTTATTCGCTGATGCTGTAGTGGCGCTTGGTTCAATGAAATCAGAAAATAAAAACAAAAATGTAATTTTTTTTAAATCCCTAAAATTATAGTTATTTAAAATGATTCAAGTTGATATGGACATAAAGCAAGTCGAGGGTTAATAAGTTTAATATAATTAGAGTAGTTTTGATTAAATTAAATTAAAACAAATTAAAAAACCGTTTGATCAGCTGATGCTATCGATTGATCAGCGCAGAGTCGCTACTCATAAGGTTCGATAGTGGGTGCTGCCAAACGTCAGGATGACAAGCCTAATGTCAAGGGCATGTGAACTGCATTTCCGCCGACAGGTTAGTTGACTTTGCCAAAGCCCAGCTTCCGTCTTTCCGTTCGTTACCGTCAAGCTAAACGCATCGTGCCTCTCATCTCAGCTTTCTAAGCAGTAGTCGTTTCTCGCGAAAAATATAAAAAGTCAAGTTCGAAATTGTTACAACAGTCTAAACATAAAGAACAATTATTTAAAAGTGCGAAAATTAAACGAAAAGAGTGCAGCGGGTAAATCAAGTAGCGGAGAAAAACGCGGTCAGAGGCCATTCGATCGGAAAGATCCATTCATTTAGGGGCGTGCCAGTCCCCAAAAGGGTAAATAACTAGTGAAAAATGTTTCTAGTGGCGACGGCGCTTAAATGCACCATTCGTTCATGCATATTTGCAGGTAGTGGCCCCAGGTGATAGCGGAGCTAGCCTCAATTGTGCATCCAGTGGTCAAGGGGTCATGCGGTGATCGAGCCATGAGAAGACTCCAAAAATAGACCATAGAAGTCTCAATCAAGCTGTCCAGAGGAGACTCCTCTCGAGCGACCATTGGAGCCTCTTACATGTGCCTCCAGAAGTCTAATAGCGAGCTTCCCCACCCAGTGGAGTCTCAATTCACGTGCACATAGAAATGCCCCAGTGGAGTCTCAATTCAAATGCACATATAAAACGCCCTCTTGGAGTCTCACTTTCAGCATACACTTCTCATAGCAACAACAAAGTACCATAGTCCCATGTGTGTCGCGCGATCTGCTAAGCGACGAACAGTGAGAAAGGTGTGGCCTCGTGCATACCCTAGGATTTTGTAGCGATGTCCAAACCAGCGAATAGATTTAGTGAAAGCGCTATAGCAATGTAGTTTTTCAGTTTGTTTCTTTTACTTTACTAAATTTTATTTATGAGTGCGAATCTGAAGTGAAAAAGGAAAAGAGGAGCTACAATTTGATCTGAGATTTTTTTTTGTGACGAGCATTTGGTGCATGATGAATAGTTAAGAAAACCTAATCCCATGTCCAGCTAAACACATACAGCAATCAATATACCCCCACAAGTCAGCATGAAAAAGTCAAAACAAATGAATTTTTAATGCCATTTATATTGGTTTGCTTTTGTGTGTTGGTACGACAGAAACTGATAAGCAGATCGCCTCTTGCATTCTGCATAAAATAATAACAAACCAAAAGCGATCTAAAACGAGAGCTTAAGTTAAAGTCGGCTCAAACCGACTTCGATATACCCGATACTCATGGAAACAAATGTTTAATAGCCTTCCTGTATGCCTGAGGTGGGTCAGCCGAAAAGTATGCAACATTTTTTTAACTCGGCTATTTATTATCCGATCTTGATGAAAATTTCAGGGCTTATAGATGTTGCGAATATAAATCTACGTTTTGAATTTGAGATCGATATCTCCTTTCCCCCCCTTTTACTCTACGAGTAACGGGTATAAATAGCATGCATTTGCTGAACTTAAATCATTTTTTTTGGTGCGCTTTGATTTTGTTATTTTTCTACATGAATTCATATTGTAACTTATCCACTTGATTAAGATATTGCATAATTAAATATTACACCTGCTCAATACACTTAAAGAAATTTTGAAGTATAAAAAAAAAAAAATAAACTCTTGAATTCCAAATACCCTTTAATTTTTATTCATTCTAATTAATACATGCACACTATACTTATATTTTATACTCCCTATTATTATATTATATTATATTATATAAGGTTGTCAAAAAAGTCTTGCGGTATTTCCGCAAGCTTGTCTTTGCAAGCGCGTAGTTCTAGTTGTATTCGTCGCATCGGTTCACGCTAGAGCTTTTTGGAAAGCTCTTTTCACGCGCTAACACGTGTTTGAGTTATTGTTGTTTGTTTTTAGTCGTTCGTGAGTTATAGCGTCGCAAACATGGAGCAAAATAAAGAGAAAATACGGCATATTTTACAGTACTACTACGCTAAAGCCAAAAAATGCATCTCATGCTGCCAATAAAATTTGTGCAGTTTATGGACCCGATACAGTTTCCATTTCCACCGCACAACGATGGTTTCAACGTTTTCGTTCTGGTGCAGAGGTGATCGAAGATGCGCCACGGTCCGGAAGGCCTGTCGTCGAAAATTGCGATAAAATCGCTGAATTGATCGAAAGAGACCGGCATAGTAGCAGCCGTAGCATCGGCCAAGAGCTGGGCATGAGTCATCAAACCGTTATAAACCATTTGAAGAAGCTTGGATTCAAAAAGAAGCTCGATGTATGGGTGCCCACGAAAAACATGTTTGCCCGTATGGATGCATGCGAATCGCTTCTGAATCGCAACAAAATCGACCCGTTTTTGAAGCGGATGGTGACTGGCGATGAAAAGTGGGTCACTTACGACAACGTGAAGCGCAAACGGTCGTGGTCGAAAAGCGGTGAAGCTGCCCAGACGGTGACCAAGCCTGGATTGATGGCCAGGAAGGTTCTTCTGTGTGTTTGGTGGGATTGGCAGGGAATCATCCACTATGAGCTGCTCCCCGATGGCCAAACGCTCAATTCGGACCTGTACTGCCAACAACTGGACCGCTTGAATGCAGCACTCATGCAGAAGAGGCCATCTTTGATCAACAGAGGCCGAATTGTCTTCCATCAGGACAACGCCAGGCCACACACATCTTTGGTGACGCGCCAGAAGCTCCGGGAGCTCGGATGGGAGGTTCTTTTGCATCCACCGTATAGTCCGGATCTCGCACCAAGTGATTACCACCTATTTCTGTCCATGGCGAACGAGCTTGGTAGTCGGAAGTTGGCCACAAGAGAGTCCTGTGAAAATTGGCTCTCCGAGTTTTTTGCCAATAGGGAAGCGAGCTTCTATAAGAGGGGCATTATGAAGTTGGCATCTCGTTGGGAACTCGTCATCGAACAAAACGGCGCATATTTGACTTAAATCGCATTATTATAACCAATTTTATGAACAATTGAAAATTCAATAAAAATACCGCAAGACTTTTTTGACCACCTTATATTATCTCTATTATTATTATTATATTATTAATGTTAGTTTTCAGCTACATTGCCCTTTCACTTTCGCACTCGTTTGAATTTTTGAATAATGAAACCAGGATTAGGTTTAGTTAAATTTTGTGAATAAATAATGGAATTGAATATGAACTAAAGTGTTTAGTGATGGAAGCCATGCCAATTCTAAGTGAACCGATGTCGTAACTATCTCTGGAAAAAGGGGTCGTTTCTCCAATGAAGCAATTTAACGACCAAGGTTGGGTGGGGATTGCTAGCGATGCATAACATCTGAAAGCGCTAGCCAATACATCCAGAGATGCCATCCATAAGTTCTTTCCCTGCTTCGCTTTATTCGAGATACTTCAAACTTTCTCTTCGACTTTCTCGGTCAACCTATATGTCTCTTTCTCTCGGTCCTTACTTTTCTTCCTCCATCTTTCGCTCGAATATAGCTCTCTCTTCCTGTCTCTTTCCTTCTCTATCTCAGTCTCTGTCCATCGTGTAACAATCCGTGAGGTTGATATTCTGATCTGTCGCTGAATCTGAAACTCTAGCACCCGAAACAAAATTAAAATTCAGCCTAAACGAGAACTCGTAGAGAGCAGCGGTTTTCCCTGTCGCACCCCCCCCCCCCCCCCCGTTGCCGACCAGAACAAGCCGGAAGCAAGCGCGTGCTCCGTAATCGCTCCTACACCCACATCTGCTCCACAACATTGCCGCGTATACCCGTGTACGTTGCATGCTACAATGCTTAGCATAAGATTTTCGCTTAAAGCTTTTTTTTTAATCTACTCACTGGTAGCTACTTTTGACAATTCTCATTCGTTGACGATCAATTTAACTTCTCAGAAAGTTCATAAAACTCTGCTGATATAGCCATTCATTACTCGTTACTTATCACTATTCCTTACTCAAATTACTCTTACAAACTATCAACAAGACTAAGGCAACAAATTGATCAAACTAAAAATGCTTTACTCGCTACTTGTTAATCGTTACTCGCTACTTAATTCAGTTAGAGCTTATTTCCCTTATTCTCCTTTAATCTGCTTAAGTTGTAATGTAACATTTTCCTCCCCTCTCAAGCCCAATGCTTCGCTTCTTTACAAAATTAAGTAGATTATTGTATGTATGACCACATCGTATAGGGTTGAATCTAAAGTTGAAGGATTTGCAAAAAAAAAAAAAAAAAAAACTGCCTACTCACATATGGGTGACATAGTTTCTACAATTGATGGCGAACCAAAGTTTGCTGTACATAAAGGGTCATGAACTTAGCCCTCCCCCTCCCCCAACTCGTTACTCTACTAACGAGTGCACAACTTTGGCTTAACTTAGACACCAACAGAAAGGGGGGATGCATAGCTTAAGCATCCATTATAATCTGCTGACTCACACGGGGTCCATCATCATCTTCGGGGCGGGGGCATCATCAAATCCAATCAGACAACAAAAATGTTAACACGTACACATTCTGAGCTAAATATTTCAACTGAATTGCAACTACTTACTTAGCCGACCCCAAAACACTTTGCACTGCATTTAAAAAACATTTGCGGTTTTTACGCTCCATCATCAACAACAGCGTTATTTTTTTGGGTGCCGGACATCATTTCCGCCTTGCAGTTTTCCTCAAGAATTCCCAGCACGCTTGTATATATTAATAAAAATGCATTAGTTCACATTTATTTCCCCAACATAAAACGTGTAAAAGCGAGGCGACGTCCCGGGGGGCCGGTTGATGAAGGTTGAGCAAATAGCATGTACATATACTCCGTTGTCTACTCATTTAAAGCTTAGGGACTTTTACTTTTACCTCAACGCAGTGTGAAAGCAAAATAATGTACACGACAAAAGCCAAGCCAAGCCAAGCCAAGCCACCCCCGCACAGCGCCCATCCAATCCATCCCGGCAACGACCTATGCACTTTCGCTCTCTCTTTCGCTGTGTCTATGTGGCTCGTAAATTTTAGATATTCGTAGCACGTGCAAATTATGTACAATAATACTACAATATACTAGACATGTATATAAAAACAAAAAAAAAGCGTACCGAAACGAAAGTAAGATGAAAATGGGCGCAAATGTTGCACAAAACTTATACACACACACACACACACACAGACGAATGGTGGAAGGAAGGGTGGGCACTACATGCGGAACTTGTCTGCGCTGTCTGACAAGTACATAAACATGTCTGCGCCTAAAAGTCTGTTGCATTTTATGTGTATGTGTGTTCGAGTATGCCCAAAAGTTTCTAGATATGTATGGGCTGGATATCGATTGCAGGGGGGGGGAGGGGGTTGTCTAAGCCGCGACAGACCTCAAAACAAATGGAACAATTCAGGACATTAACTAGTCAAAGTTGTTTTTTTTTTGTTTCCTCTAAGTTTTTAGACAGCCTTGGCTACTTTAAGTGTGACCAGCTGCGATTGTGCAACTTCATTCAAAAGCTTGACAGTTGTTTGCTCAGAACATTTTGTTGTCAATGGTACCTGATCACAGTTAGAAAGGAAATGATCGAGGACAGACGTTGTATATAGTATGGACAGAAGAAACCCGTATTGACAATGTAAATAGTAACCGTGTGTATATAATAAATAACACAAGGCAACAAAATTAGACTTTTTCCAGTATATTGATGGGTTGATGGCGGATTCTAGATGATTTTCGTGTGCTGAACACGAATCTGTTACTCTTTTAAGAAGCGTTTTGTGGTGAACCCATACTTTTGTTTTGACTTTCTTTGATATTACCGGAAAGAACTACTCCTTAACTTTGAAATAAACTATCCCAAACAATTCTACGATTTTTTTTCATTTTAAGTAATTGTATCCGTTTTTTAAAAGAAAATTGATTATATTGTTGCTGCCCCAAAAGTATGCAATATGTCCTAATCTACTTCTACTCTATGTATACAACAGTTTGTCCTGATTCACTGCCCCAGACTTTGTCCCTAGGACGTGAACTTTATGGCCTGAAACCGTTTCTCAATGAGGCTTTGCTACGCTTAATATTTGCCAGTCTGAAAGATGTCGAGGAAGTTTCCGCCAAAAGGCTGAAGCGTGCTCTGAGAGAGGGTGATCCCTTGATGGATGAGCTTATTGCCGATTTCGATCTCAATATTGATCGTATTCTACAAATTGGAGTGTTTGCCATTACCTTTGCACAGGATATCAAAACCAAAACCATTGTGCGCAGTTTCCTGGCTTCTTTAGAAACTTTGGATTCGTGCATTGTGCCTGCATTTTAATTGGAGAAATCCGTCATCGCCTTGCAGCATGCCGACATACTGCAGCACCATTTTTTGTAATGTTATACAAGAAATTATTGACAGTCGTACCCTAATCAATAACTACTTGCATACGCTAGCGGACTGTATTACTAACGCTGCCAACCATTTACAGGTGGTTCAGATGGGAAGTATTCATACACAGATGGCACAGTAAGGGCCAACATCGTGTGGCTGACTGCTTTGCTATTGCAGTAGATGAATCTATCGGACGGACCATAATGAATTTTTCAAGAGATGCATTAGATACATCTCTGAATTTCATTTCCGAATCATTTGTTTAAATAAAACGATGCTCCATCGAACAAACCATTGCACTTAAAAGATGTTGGTAATCATCTTTAAGTCCGATTGGTTCCACATCTGCACAATTTTGCAATATATCTGTCGATAATTATCGGATTTTAAGATATCTGTTTCAAAAAGTAGTTTAGAAAGTGGATTTGCGTATGAAAAGTACTTTAGAATGTGGATTTCCGTATACCATTTGTAGTAATTGTATCCGAGTTCACAGAAACCCAATATATTGTTTCTGCCCCAATGTATGCAATGAGTTTTGTTGAAAGTTGTCATTGATACTCTATACAAATCAATAGCCGGCTGTACTGTTTCTGCAAGGCATACTTTTGTGCAGTAGACAGTTTTGGTTTCTTATTATTATCGAGACTATGCATTCAAAATGGTAAATCTTCGCTTTTACTTAGTTTATTTAAAAGTTAAGAAATAGTAATTTACGATATTATAAAAAAACAAGAAAGAAAGTCGGTCAAGCCCGACTATAACATACTCTGTACCCTTACACTCGCATTTGCTCAGGAGTCAAACGGCCAGTTAACACCCCGCGCACAACGCGGTGCGCTCTCTAAGTTTCTCTCTCTCTCTCTCTCTTTCTCTCTCGCACTAAGATTGCCTGTGTTGAACGGTTAGGGTATGTTGATCATTCCTTCAGCAAATCGATAAATAATAATTTTGTTTACAAGGTATCTCTAGAAGGAACGAACGATCTATCTCCAAAACTGTAGGAGATATGAATTTTTTCCAAATTACGGGGGCGGGAGGGGGCGTGGCAAAAATTGAAAATAAACTTGATCTGCCTGCAAGTATAAGAAATATATGTCCCATACATGTCAAACCCCTATCTCTTACCATCTCTGAGATCTCTTCGTTCATACGGACAGACAGACGGACAGACGGACGGACGGACAGACGGACAGACGGACATGGCTATATCGAATCGGCTGTTGATGCTGATCAAGAATATATATACTTTATAGGGTCGGAAACGATTCCTTCTCCCTGTTACATACTTTTGCACAAACTTAATATACTCTATGTACCTTCGGTACAGAGTATAATTACTAAAAATCTCGACCATTTCTGAATATAGATCAAGGGCCGGCAAAACACACATGCACATTTTGGCGTTGCGTGTGTCTGTTTAGCTACGCGAGAGCGCGCTCATTTAGCATATCTTTGTTGTTGCAAAAGAGAGCAGTATAAGCTCGTATACTGTCGGTGTGTCGACGTCGCTGCCGCAGAGCCCTGTTCAATACACTGGAGACTGAGACGTGCCGGACTCTGATATAGATTCGTGTTAAGCACACGAAAATCATCTAGAATCACCACCAATCCTTCAATATACCAGACCTTGTTGCCTAGTGTAATGTGTAACAGTCGATTAAACTCTCTCAAAAGCCCCTAAATTCGTCCTGAAAATGAGAAATTCTCCCATAAAATCCGTAATAAGGCAATTCACCCTAAATTTCAGAAAAATATTTACTAAACTATTCAGTTTTAGGTTAGGTTAGGTTGAGATGGACAGTCTTACTGTCCCTACACTTACGCCCAGATAGGCCCATTGCGATACCATATAATGCCCTATGAACCATTGTGACAACGTTAAGAATTTCAGTAGAGATGGAATCTCTACACGAGAGCGTGTATCGAGGAGTAGGCAGAGCCGCTTAAAGGGATATTTCTGTGTTGAGAAGGGGAGAAAAATAGAAGTGTGATCAGGGGGGTGGTGGATCTCAACGGTCAAATGAAGGGCATGCCTGCAAAAATGAGGATGGACTAATAAATCGCAAGAAGCCGCTCAACTTTTCAAATGAAAAAGAGTTGGCCGATGGTTGTGCGCAGAGTGGTGGGGTGAGTGATTGGTTAATCGGGCCTGGTCAGACGAATAACCAGTGTCTTCTTAGGCCCGACCATACCAGCAAAGGCGGAAGTAGCCGATCAACCCTAGGGACTGTGAACCGGCACCTTTTATCTGTAAGACTGGAGAGGAAAGAAGTCCGGCATTCATAAGAGCCCGAATCCCCACTGAGCTACGACCAAAGCAGGAGCGCCCAAATCTTACCTGCATATATTGGCAACTGGCCAACGTGCCTGCCTAATGTTGAACGCCAACCGGCTGCAAGGACGGGTGGGGGTGTCAGAGGTATACCAGCTAAACCTCACCTAAGAAGGGAGCTGTGCATCAGACTCGTGATTGCGGTTCGCGGTGTCAGGAGTCATGGCAGTAGCATCTGTCAAGGTAGCGTCCATCTGATTTTCAAATTCAAATTTGACTTTGAGTACGAGGCAGAGTAAGTGTTGTCAAACGTGTGATCAGTGTATGTGAGGTGTGGATCGTATGTTTGTTTTATTGTTGTGTGTGTGCGTGTGGACTGGGTTGGAGTACCCGTCTCTGAGTGCTGAGTTAGCCGGCGCTGTCCACTAAGGGGCACCGCAGGGCCCAACGCAATCTGGGTCATAGCAAAGCATGTAGTATTTTAACCATAAGTCGAACAATTCCAATTTTTGAAACGCCACTGTCTCTTGTTGAGGGTTTTTCAGATGCCTCGGTTGAGGGCTTTGCGTGTCACGGTTGAGAGCTTTGTGCTGCATCAGTTGAAAGCTTTGCGTGCCTCGGTTAAGGACTTTGTGGTGCCTCGCAGAGAACAAAAGTAACGAGATGATAATTCTTCGGCTACAATAGTTCTCAATAGATGTCTGGCAGATTGCCACATAGCTGTGGCGACACACCAGCTCAGCTAAGTGTGAACGCACACCATCTTAGGCTAAAATACCAGCAGTCAGCCGGACACAGTCTTGGACCATGATGTAACTGTAATGACAAGACGGTTGTTAGGGTAAGGGATCCTTGCTGTTGCACAGATATGGAGCAAGTGATACATTTATCAACGTATTCTTGTTGAACTAATTGGTTTATACATTGAATCTTAAGCTTATTTAAATCTAACGGTATATAAAGTATGGGGTTGAGCTTAATATAATACCAGTCAGCCCAATCGTCCTTATTAACTGATAAGTCTGACCTTACATATTCGTTAAGCGTCCGATGGTACCACCACAAGGTGGTATGATATTGAGTTGATTTTTTCTATTTTGAAGCTTTTTCACAGCTATCTCAGAACTGAATTTATATATTTTGTTCCCACATTTGAAATAAGTGTCAAATTCCAAAATACATGTGTCGAAAATGGCTTTTGCGATTGTTTTTGCGTTTTTATTTGGGACTGGCACCGCGATAGGGTATTTAGTTAGATCGCAATTAAGAGTAACTGCATATTCTGATTTGCATTTTCTGATTTGGGAAGAGGTTCAATTGTATCTATTAAAACTATATCGAAAGCTGTAGCCGTTGTAGTCGTCAGAGTGAGAGGAGCTTTATTGTGTTTAGTAATCTTGGCTGCTTGACATTTTCTGCATGATTTGACATATCTAGATACGTTTTTGTTCATGTTTATCCAATGGTTCTGTCTTTTAATTTTGGTTAACGTTCTTGACACAACGCAATGGCTCCCTATGGTTGGATTATCATGAGCAAGTTTTTTGCTTTAGTTATCTGTGGTAGTGTTGCAATTTGTACTCTCTTGAGTAGATTATTTCCCATCTGCTTAAAATGTAGTATTTATACATTGAGTTAAATATGAGCTCTGAGGGAGCTAATTGTAGTCTATCAATGCGTTGAACACTGGCTTCTTTTTCAAGCCAAAGAAAGGATTGACCTGAATATAGAAGGTGACGCCCTGCGTAATTTCGATATTATCAGTAGGCCTAGGTTCGATGACCCAACGTTGTAATCTGGTGTATCGAACCGACATGGTCGCCTTCGACATTTGAAATGTAAGTAAGGACTGAGTGGCCTTGGATTTTGTGTCATTTTAAGCCCTGTGGTTCGATAAATTCTCGAGCATGCAAAAAGTCACTTCCGGTTGCGCTACCTTGTAATTATTGTATCATGGCACTATAGGAAATTTTGCTATTTATTAGGCATAAACCCATTTTCCAAAAGTGTTCAAAACTTAAATTTTTTTTTGTCATTAGTTCACAAATACATCAGTCATCAATGTTACATGGAAAAAAGCGACGAGTCGATCTGCCAAAGAGGATGTTATTTTTGATTGCTTTAAAGAGGGACTAAGCCAAAGTCTTTCAGACGCATCTGAAAGATATTTAAAAGAAAAAAGCAGGATGATTTGTACAAATCTGGAGATAAAGTGTCGGAAATGTAACCGAAGTATGTAACTCTTCGAACGTAGACATTCTGACTGGCTTAAACAAAATCAATTCATAACCATTAAGAAGGATATTGAACCCAATTGGTCGTCCCCGATTGCCATTTACGCTTAAGGGTATTGGCGGTCGGAGGAAACAAGCTGATGATCTATCAATATCTGAGGGATATAACGTGCGTTTATTATTACAAGCAGCAAGCCCAGCTGCTCGTAAAAAAGGGCAAGCTGACATCGCAGAAGTTTTTAAGTTGCTTTCTAAAAGTCCGAAACATAATGTCACACCCAATCAAGAACCCTTTGCGGTCTTCCGCAGACGATGCCTTGGCATTCAATTTGTATCAGGGACTCAGAAAAGAGCAATATTGTGCAATTAGAAAGGACTGTAAGATCAAAAATTTCGATATATATCCGATTTATAAGGAAGTGACTGAAAGTAAAAGCCATTCCAGACCATCAGGCATCGTTTTTTTTGATGCGAAAGCAAAAGTCAGTATTCAAAACCTTCTAGGTCACACTGCTGCTCGGATTGTTGGCTTGCAAGATGATGTTTTATTACATGTAATGAATGCTCAGGGCACAATTTTCTTAACTGCAGATAAAATTTTAAGTTACGGCTTTGATGGCAGCACTTGTCAAGCAAACTACAATCAAGCATATTCCGACCAAAAAGACACGGATGCAGATTCTAGCCTATTCGCAACAACAGTTACACCATTGCGGATGATTGATCCCTCCGGATCGATCCCTAAGATTTTGTCGCCCGTTAAAGCTTAAGTTTATGAAAGAGACAAGAGACTCAACATTGAAAGAAAATTCCGATATAGTGGATGAAATAAAGAACTTGCGATTCTGTAAAATTTCGATAAATAATGATAGATTCATTTATATTAAATTCAGTTTACATCTTACTGTTATTGATGGCAAAGTGCTTAACGCCCTAACCGGAACAAGATCTTACCAATCATGTTCAATTTGTGGATCAACTTCAAAGGATTTTCTTAATAACAAAAATTGTGAGTGCGAAAAAAACTTGGATTAAGCCCATTGCACTGCTGGATAAGATTATTTGAATTTGTCTTGCACGCTGGCTACAAATTTAGTGTAAAAAAGTAGAGGATAAAAAGTCAAATTGATCAAATTGAAGTTTATGAGATTAAAAAGGTTATTCAAGGCATGTTTTGGGCGAAACTTTGTTTGAAGGTTGATAAACCAAAAGCAGGCGGATGTGGAAGTAAAATGATGGCAATACCGCCCGTCGAGCATTCAATGAATATAAAAAGTTTGCAGCTATAACTGGGATTGATGAGCAACTAATTTTAAATCTCAAGACGATACTTATATGTCTTTCTTGTCAACTGCCATTAAAGTTAAACAAATTTAAACAGCTTTGCTATAATATTGCTGAAATTGTTATTGAAAAGTATTCCTGGTTGCCAATGATGCCAACACTTCACAAGACAGATTATGGAAAATACAGTTCTTCCAGTTGGTTATTTCGCAGAAGAGTCTCGGAACAAAATTTACAAGTCTGATAGACTGCATCATGCTAGAAAATCCACCAGGACCAAAAATTGTAATTATCCATAGCGAGCTATGGATACATCAGATCCTATAATTTCATCATTAAATCTGAAGAGGCGCATTCGAAAGCAAAAACGCTTCTTTCTTCCTACAGAAGTTATACAAATGCTTTCATGCGAAAGCAATAATTCGCAATACGATTTGGAGAATGACGAAAGCTGATTATGATTTTGGATTTCCATGCAACCTTGAACTTGAGAACGAAGATCATGAATATTAAAGTAAAGTAAGTTCAATATAGCAAAAATTTAAAAAAAAAAAACCTGAGACGAATTTTTTTCAGAAAACCCACATTTGCTTTGAGTTTGCTATCGCAAACTGTGTTTCTGATTACGCGGCAATAGTTTTACAATTTTAAACATATTCATTTAAAATAATACAAAAAAACAAAATTTATCATTTTTTTTTTAAGTCGGGGTTAAGTGCTACCAGGCCCACCTTTTCCCAAATATAGCCCAACGGTATGTACAACTTAATGTATAATTAATGTCTGAAATTTCAGAAAATTTCCTATAGTGCATGGTCTTGGACACTCTCACAAGATGGCCGCAGACGTGCACATATTCAGTTTGTAAAATCTAAAGTTTAACAATATATATAGTAGTAGTAGTAGTTATTTTTCAATTTTATAACATGTGTTAACTAAATGCACGTAATGACTTTAATAGAAATAAATAATGGTATGCTTCTGGGCATGGCAATTAAAGCCGTCAGCCCATACTTTCCTTAAGTGGTCCACAATACTCCATTTTCCGTTACTACACTTGACTTCGATCGTTCACCGTCAATGGTGCGTAGAGGACCCCTTGTAGGAAATTAACTAAATAGATTGATATTAACAATAATTCAAAAATTAACAATATAATACATTAGTTGAGGTTACAGAATATTAACTAATTAACATTAAACATTTCAAAATTCGTTACAAATAAAGTTGACACTCACGTTTAAAAAATCCCCTATAAACTCCTGCCTATATTTGGTGGCCTCCCTGAGATATGAGATTAGAGAGGGCCAGTTGGACCCGTTCATTAATTCAAGCATTTCCCTTTTCTCTAGAGTCCATTTGCCGAGGTGCAGTACACGGTGCTCACCTAGAATTGGACATCGCGATATGAAATCATCTTCTCTTTGATCCATATTGCATAGAGTGCATCGGCTTCCGTCGCTCTGTGTGGCATATAATTTAGTCTGAGCACTTTAGTTGTTGCACGAAAAATAAGCGATATTGCATATGTGTTCACATCATCCCTAAAAGAATTCCGTTCACTTAGTTTGTACTCTAGGCGCTTGTATGTGAATCGTGTATCACTCTCCAGCGTCAATCTTCTGTAATAGTTCTGTTTGCCACGCTTACCAAGTTCTGCTGTCATTTGAGTATGTACTTATGGAAACAACATCTCAGCGACCGATTTTCAGAGCTATTTCCAAAATCTACTGAGCCCAGTACAAACTGCAGCGGATATTATTTTTGTGAGGACCTTTGTAACAGATGATTTGTTGGATATGCACATAACCAGGACCGAAATATTGAAAATACTGGATCATGTAAAGCTAAACAAAGCACCAGGAGAAGATAGAATACCATATGAATTCTATATAAATGCCCCGATGGCCTTCATAGACTCACTGGCTGTAGTCTATAATGACATGCTGGACACAGGAAGAATTGAAGAAACTTGCACATCGAGTGTCGTATTCCCAATTTTCAAAAAAGGTGACCCAAACCTGCCACAAAATTACCGAGGGATTTCCTTTATAAATTGCATAGCGAAAGTTTTTATGGGCATTCTGAACAGTCGACTAACAAATTGGGTTAAGTGTCACGACAAATTAAAAGAGTATCAGGCCGGATTTCGAGAAGGGTATTCGACTGTGGACAACATATACAACTTAATATCCATAGTGTATCTGAAACAAGAGGAGAGAAAGATAGTATACGCCTTCTTTGTCGACTTTCGTGCTGCGTTTGATAAAATCCCAAGGAAGCTTTTGATGTACAAATTATATTCGATGGGAGTCTCGACCAAATTCCTAAATGTGCTGGAGGAGATTTATGCAAACACGAATGTGGCAGTCTGGACAGGCACGGAGCTATCTGGTTATTTCGAAACCAATATCGGAGTGAGGCAGGACTGTCTACTGTCGCCTCTCTTGTTTGCGCTCTTCCTAGACGATCTCCATGATAGCATAGGTGGCGGCCTAACAGTGGAAAGTGAAAATATACGCCTTTTATTATATGCGGATGACATAGTTATAATGGCTGATGAAGTCATTGTACTGCAGGAAATGATCGATCGCCTGGAAATTTATTGTCAGACTTGGAATATGGAAGTGAATATGGCCAAATCGGAAATAATGGTATTCAGGAAAGGAGGGCGCCTTGCAAAGAATGAAAAGTGGACATTTCAGTGTGAACCCATAAAGATTGTACCTGAGTACAAATATCCACTTTAAAGTTCAAGAAGCATGTTAAAGCTAGAACTGCGGCTGCAAAGCTAAGCATCAACATAACCTGGAAGAGCCTTCTCGCCAAAAACAATGTCTCCGCTGAAATGAAGTGGAAAATTTATGAAGCCGTGTGTAGGGCAATACAAGCTAACGGAGCGCAAGTCTGGGGCTATGGCCAACATGAGGAAGTGGATAAGCTGGAAGCCTTTTTCATTAAGCGTATCTATAACCTGCCACAAACAACGCCACACTATTCACTTGCTCTAGATACGGATAGATACGGTAGCAGATTCTACATGCTGGACCAGCATCTTCGGTATATTTACAAAACTCTGTTTATATATGATAGCCATAGGTTGCCACGAATCCTGTCGCAGTTGGTATTGGATAAAAATGTATTCTGGGTAAAAGAGCTATTCACACTGAGCTCATTGCATAACATAGAGTGGAACTGGGGCAACGAAACCTTATGGAATGTCAATCGCATTGCACTATTAGCGGAGCTTAAGAGACACAGACTTACAGAACTTGTGCAGCAAAAATTAAGAAGTGAATGGAGAATTTACCGAGAACTTGACCATACCGTCGGCAAAAAATATGCACAAGTAGATACCCGGGCAGTGTCATGGATTATTAAGGCAAGAAGTGACATGATACTCTTAAATGGAAACAGATTCATTACAGGACCAACTAATAAATGCGAATTGTGCAACACAAATGAGGTAGAGGACATAAATCATTTTCTGGATAGATGTCCAATACTACGAGAGCACAGAATTTTATGTTTTAGTCAACCTGTCTTAAACCCAACTCAGATTAGAGACATTTTAAATGATGCGAGCGACACTAATTGGAAGGGCTTAGTAGAGTTTCTGCAACAGGCCACCCAGTATAGGAAACGGATTTTGGCGGAATATTTTTAAAACACAACAACACAAATAATATAAACTAAAGAAATTTGGTGGGCCCCTAATCCGACACTAGGTCCCAACGATCCTGTATCTCGCGACGAGCGGGGAAGTAGGGTGTAGTAAGACTTTTTGTATGGTATCTAGGGAACCCTCAAATAAAATAAAACAAAACTCAACAAAGTAATAGAAGCGAATTCTCCGACTGACGACATATAGTCATAGTCGAGTACTATTTAAAACCTCTAGCAATTAGATATGTTACATTTTCTTTTGAATTTTTTTGTACAAATCATGTGTATAATTGGTTTTAAATAAATTTATTATTATTATTATTATTATAGTTAAAGTGCAGCTGTAGGGTGTATTGGAACAGTGTAGGTATTCCCGTTTCAATGTATGTATATGGCGTAGTTCGGGTTGTTTAGAGGCAGGTAAAAGATCTTTTTAATGTAGAAACGAAGCAATCGCTCTACATTCTCGAATCGGCTAAATCTCCAGACTGGGGCCGCATAACACATAATTGCCCTGGATGTGGCTAAAAACAGTTTATATTTGGTGCTGTTGTTGACTTTCTTCTTCCCAAGCAGATGCATGCCAGGTGCTATTAATAGCGACGTCTTGCGTCTGTCAATTTCTGTGCCAAATGTTTGTTAAATGACATATTTGAAGTCAGTAACACACCTAGGTATTTGTACTCATGTACTGTTTCTAGCAACACCCCGTCTAGTGTTTATTCGTCCGCTCTGGCTCTTCGTCCTCTTCCATCCTTTATTGTTTGACTTCTCGATATTTATCCGAAGACACCACGTCTGACAGTACCAGTACTAAGAGCATCAATCATTTGTTGCATCATCTGTGGGGTTTTCGCCAATAGCACCATGTCATCGGCATATATGAGCACCTTAATGCGTTGAGATCCGAACTCTACACCTCCGGGAAGATTCGCAACAATATCATCCACATACATGGCAAAGAGTAGTGAATTCAACAAGCATCCATGCTTTACGCCTAAGTTCGTTTCAAACCATACGGATAGTTGGTTTTCAGTCCATAC